>JAMZEH010000075.1:3242500-3450000 GCA_024699665.1 Ostrea denselamellosa | reverse complement strand
TACTTTTTGATATGTTTATTGACTGACATTTATACCGTTATTCAGCATTTATGTTACTGTCTTTTTATTTCACAGGCGATGTTAACGTCCTATTTAATTACACGTTAACATTAGGTGTGTGGAGCATGTCTGGCAATCGTTATCAGTATTTTGGTAATGATAGGGTGGATATCGACTTAATAGATATAAATACTCCACCTTTAGATCCAATTCACAACATAGAGCTGCAATTTGCATTCGTCATGGATCCGGAGTCTTTAATACAAATTTCACTTTGTGAAATAATGGTTTACGGTATGCTGTAGCATATTTATCTTTTTTTCATGTGTTCAGATGTCAAGGGATTAAATTTAATAACCATACTAAAATATCAAATGATTTTTTTTTTATTTTCTTCTAAAGAGACAACGTCAAATCACACTACCTCACCAGCCACGACTTCATCTAGTACACCAATAGAGGGCACTCTCAGAACAGAATCTAGCACAACAATAACAGAAACTGTGTCCCAAGAAACCAAAACAGCACCATCAGACATAGACACAATTTCATCATCCACAGAAATGTCAACAAAAGAAATAAGTCCATTAATGCAAACCACGGAACAAACCAGCAATGTGGAGGATACAACAACGGAAGCTAGTGAATCAGCATCTCAGACTCTTCTCACAAATTTACACCTTATTCTTGTAGCGTCATTTTCTATCGTCGTACTGATTTATTCCTGGTAGTGGTGTTGGCTAAGAATTGTATAAACCCGTAAGTACTTTCCATTTAGTGTAAAGGCAGATGTATAAATAATGTGGATATTCATTAGCAATATAGTATATTGAGCTCGCATCCACATGGCCGCGATGATATTAATAATACAGTATATTGATAATATAAAAACATAAAGGTTTTTATTGTAGAGTATCACAATCGTCACCTGTAAATCAGTAAACACTCATGTCTTTTCGTACAAGGGAGCAGATGATTGATTGATTGGAATTATGAAAATTTTAAAGTATTAGTAGCGTCGTTTCTCCTCTGCACCGCTGTGGATTTCATTTTTCGTTGAGGTGGTACGACATAATATTACAATTTTAAGAAGTAGTATCACTGAAATATATCCTATTTAGCCCGTAATCCACAGCACATATCAATAATTTGTTTAGCAATCAAACGTTTTCAACTTCGTTTAGAAATATATTATAATCATATTAGTGTAGATTACATATTACACATTAATCTGTTACAAAACTGACTAGTCAACATTCCCACAGAAAAGCGTAAAACAACCCAGGGACTTGACTATGTTTCTATAGAGAGCAGTATTCGCGTAATGTCCACACCTATCATGATACTTTTATACCACATGCAAATTTACATCATTTCAGAAGCAGATGTAACACAGTAGGCACCAAAGACACTGAATTTTTATTACAGTGTAAATCATTGATCACTGTGTACATGATATATAATCTGTACGTAAAAAAACACTTCCATTTTAGGTTGGCCCATATAATATATATGCGTATATTTATCATATTACGATTGAATTGTTATATACTCTTTAGCACCTGGTTTTCCGGGGATCTATGTTTGCTATGATTTCAACTTTATGTTCTATACAAGATTTATCAATTAATCGGTGATCGCTATCTTCATTTTGTCATTGGAATTGAAGTTAATAAAGCTTTTCTTCATCAATTTTGTGTTTAAACCATAAATATATACAAAATTAAGCTTTATAAATTGTATTACAGTTTGATATAGCAAAACTATTGCAAGTGTTCGTGCAAATCGTACATGCTTATCTCACAAAAATGACCACAAGCAATTAAATACATATAAAGTAAAAAAAAACAACAATTTTTTCTTCAAAATACAGCAAGACCTGAAGGTTTGCGCTGACATACTACACAAAGCGCTTGATGTGTAGGCGGAGACGCCCATTGCAATTGCTGTGATGACCTTCTACGTCACAGACTGTTAGATATTTTCTGTGGCATTTCCAACAGAACTTTTACAAAGGGCATACAACTCCCTATGTAAATCCGGTTCCTTATTTTGGAAGCTAGAATAATGGATAAATACATATATAAATACTTGGAGTGCAAAGTGTCTGATGTTAACATAGCATAATGGACTTTAACGGTAAATTATTGTTAAATTAACATTATTTTAATTTTAAATTAATGTCTATCTTGCTTTAAATTTATTTAACGTTCACTTCACATACATTGGTAAACGTTAAATGTATTAACGTAAATTCAACGTTAAACATTTAATGTTAATTTAACACTAAAATTTCATATAGGATGTAAATCATAAAAAAATAAATCAAGATTTAAAAAATAACGTTAATAAAAACATTCATGAAATAACGTTAAATTAAATTTATCACTCATTAACGTAAATTTAATATCAAATATTGAGCATCAATCTAACGTTAAAATTACATGTAAGGCAGGGGATACATGATGATTTAGCATCGATGTTTAAACGTTAAATTTACGTGAAAATTGATATTAATTCTACATGAACAATGTTAGTTTGCATTAAGGACTAGGGTTTAAAAAGTCACACTAAGAAAGATACACATTCAATTTTCGAAGAGAAATATCAGTTTTGGAATTTCCAAATGCTTGGAATTGCAAATAAAACACACAGCAAGAACAAGCTCGAGAATTTTCCACTCATATGGAGACGCCACGATTGCCGATGAAGGTCCGTGTAATGCAAGTGTCTGCTAGGCGCTTATGGGCTTTGAACAGGGAGGGATCTTCAACGTGCCGCACATGCTATGGCAAGGGGCTTCGGTTTTTGCGGTCTCATCCGAAGGGCCGCCCCATTATCGCCTCTTACAAACAAAGGGTACTGAGAATCTGTTCTAACAACCTGGTTCTTCACGGGTCTATGCTTTCTGAACTGCATTTAATAAACAACTCCCTATAACTACATGAAATCTGCGGTTTCCATTGTATGGAAACGATGAGTAAAAAAAATCTAATATGTCTTACAGAGTGACCGTGTTTGAGGGCGAAGCAAAACGTATTGTCAGTGGTATCTATATCCATAACAAGATAAAATAAAAAATCCAAAATTAGAACTGAATATGTGAGGACAGAGCTCTGTCAAAGCATCTTGAAACATTTTGTTAAATAACTGTAGACATTTCTTCCGCATGGGAAATAAAATGCAATTGATCTAGGCAGTGTACCGTGACATCACGTATAGCAAATTCACCAAAATGGATAAAACTGAAGAGTGTTTATACAGGTCAAGAAAATATGGTTTACATACGTTTACGAATTCTATGTGACATCTTAGATTGATGTGAACTTAGATACACGAGGTTCAAAATGGTAAAATCCTTGTCACACTTATATTCGCCATTTTGACTAAACATGCCAAGTTTGAGAGTTGTAGTTCATTTTTTCATTATATAGTGGCCTCCCCAATACAGAATTTTAAATACGTTTGGACTACTTAAATGTTGATTGATTGATTTTGTTTTACGTCCCACTTTTCACACATATGATTGCAAAATTTAGGCCTATACTCGGCCCTCACAACCTTTGAGCAGGGACTACTGTGGCACGGGGCCTCGGTTTTCGCGGTGTCATCCGAAGGACCGCCCCATTTAGTCGCTTCCTACGTCAAACACGGGTCCGAACTACTTAAAGGATATTATATATAATGTCGAAATCCACATCTGGTGTATTGAAATTGATACCGTTTGTTTTATATAGAAACTTAATTTTTTATACAAAATAGAAACTTTTACAATATCGAATTCATTACCTTCTTATTATCTCCAGTTAATATATTTATTCCGGTATATTTCTATCACACATTTCAATTACCAAATTTATCACGTCATATTAAGATGAAGCTAAATAAAAGGCAACAACGAATTAAGAAAACGGAAAATGTACTATTATTTAAATTGTAGAAAAAAAATACTGAAATAACTTCAGTCCATCCATTGTTCAATCTAGTAAATGTGGCATGGATATGATATACTCTTGTTTCAGAAATATTTTAATATATAGAAACCATATTCAGGTATTTTACGGCATAATGTTGTAAAGAATTAACTAATACGCTATTTTGAACATGAAAGTATTACAGGTTTGCTGGTTTAATCACAATGATATTGTTACCAAAACATCCATAACATGATTCGTATTAGTTTTGCAGCAAAATGCTTATTATGAATTTAAACTAATTTGTGAAAGTAGAAGCATACGTTTATATTGTTATGCGGAAACCTTCTGTGACATCATAATCTTAACAATTGGTATGGATTGTTGTTAATGTATGCAGGTAGTGTTTTCATCGATTATCCATACGTTGCTGTAGCAACCTTCAATAAAATATTGACATCAAAAGGCATTGGTGGACTACAACACTTTTTAAAAAGAAAATGGAAATGATTTTTTGTATAAAAGTGTTTGATCCTAGACACCTGATCCCACCGCTGGAATCGCCAGGGGTCCTTTTTTGTCCATCTCTCTGATTTTTATTTTCTATAGGAATTACGTTTCTTATCTTGGTCTTTCCATTTGTATTAAACATGTTAAAGGGAATTTAATTTTTCGCAAGATAAATGCCGATATTTATATATAGGTATTTCCTTTAAACATTTTCACTCCGTTTACTTATTTCCATCATTACAAATTGAAGGTTGTGGAACTGTGTTTATTGGTACCTATGGATTTATTTTTAAGTACATTGAATTAAGTTCAATGATTCTGATTGTTAGTTCTATCATTTACATTGTAACACAGTTTTCTTACTACACTCTGTATGTCATATAATGGTATACACCCTGTGTATATTGATTGGTTGATTGTTTGCTTTCCGCCACACTAAACCATTTTCAGTTATCTGGTGGCGTCCAGTTTTTGTAGGTGGAGGAGAGAAACCAGATACAATGTATCCGGGAAGAGACCACTGACCTTCCGAAAGTATACTGGCAAACTTTCTTACTTATATCGCCGCGAGCCGGATTCGAACCCGCGCCGACTAGAGGTGAGAGGCCTTGTGATATTGAGCGCAGTGCTTTAACAACTCGGCCATGGAGCCCCCCCCCCCCTTGTATATCCTACAATGCTATACACCCTGTATATCATATAATGCTATACACCCTGTATATCATACAATGCTATACACCCTGCATATCATATGATATATATCCTGTATATCATATAATGCGATATACCCTGTATATCATATAATGCTATACACCCTGTATATCATATGATGCTATACACCCTGCATATCATATGATATATATCCTGTATATCATATAATGCTATACACCCTGCATATCATATGATATATATCCTGTATATCATATAATGCTATATATCCTGTATATCATGTAATGCTATACACCCTGTATATCATATAATGCTATATATCCTGTATATCATATAATGCTATATATCATATAATGCTATATATCCTGTATATCATATAATGCTATACGCCCTGTATATCAAATAATGCTATTGCGTCCAATACATCAATTGCAGAATACATTCCTGTCTTAATTTCATTTTGAATATTCAATCTAGAATACATGTATTACTGATAGATGGATATCAAATATATTCAGACAGTGTCATAACCATACTTGTGCAGATCCCCGTGTACTTATTAATTATTTTTCTTCATTTTGATCATCTTCGTGAAATCGTTTGACAGTACACAAATATATATATATATATATATATATATATATATAATATAATATATATATATATATATATATATATATATATATATATATTAATTGATTTATTATTTATTGCTTTCCGTCACACTCAACAATTTTTTTCCAGTTATCTGGCGGCGTCCAGTTTTTGTTGGTGGAGGAGAGAACCCAGATACAATGTACATGTACCTGGGGAGAGACCACCGACCTTCCGCAAGTAAACTAGCAAACTTGCTCACATAACGCCACGGTCGAGATTCGAACACGCGCCACGCGCCGACAGAGGTGAGAGGCTTTGTGATTTTGAGCCCGATGCTCTAACCACTCGGCCACGGAGGCCCCCTATATATATATATATATATATATATATATATATATATATATATATATATACTGAGTTTTTCACTATAATCCCCATCTCAATGACATTGCCTAAACAAAATCTTATAGTGGAGGTCTCAAACCTCCATAATACTGATTTAATGATTTTAATTTCACCCGTAGTGATATAGACTGTGAATGCTAAAGACCATTGTAAATCAGAAAGACGCAAATGTGTTACACAGAAATAATCCAACCATACAACAGGACAACATAATACATCCATGTGCATATGTGTCAGACGTCCTTCATGTAACTTTAACTACAATAGGGATTCCAATAGAGGAAGAGCAGTTTCGAAAGTTTTCTACCATTTGCTTTCCGGCGAAACTATGAATTCCATTTACATTGATATTAATCTTGAGAAAATGGAAGATGTGAATTCCGTACACAACATAGAAACAACCAAAGGACTCAATATACCTCTCTATCTTTCTTTTTTATATAATTGAAACATATTTATTATATTCATTTCTTCTACTTCCTTTTGTAAATCGGTATTAAATTCAAATGCCTCTGAGTTGGGATTTACGGATGTCGCGGATCTGTTGCAGATTAGAATCAGTATTGTTCTTACCGAAATTCTAAACTAAAAAATGTCAACGTAAAATTGTAAATACGTAAATACATTATTTAATCTGAGCTTTGAGAACAAAGAGGAACATATACTGCCATACGTGAAGGTTATCAAAATACACAAATTCAAGATATTTAGTTGGATTAATCTGAAAATCATCTCGGGCAAGATATTTATTAGGATAAATCTGAAAATTATTTCAGGTTAGATAACTAAATTACAACCCTCCTACAAAGAGGAAAACATAAATGGGAAGATGGATAAAATTCGTGGAAGAGAAGAGCGAATGTTAAGGTAGAATGAATTAGTGCATGCTAAATTTGAAAGACGTTTTATAATGCAAGTTGATCAAGTACAACTTCAAATAGTACACCATCAAATACGCATTTTGAATAAAAAAACGGCAATTAAAATGTAAGGATCAGAATAGCATAAGTTTTATTATCAGTAAATTAACTGAATTAATTTACCGCTTAAGTAAATCAAGAACACATCCCTACTTCTGCTGAATGATCACACAGCTGGGCTGAACGTTTTAATGCTGGATATAAGTTATTTCAAAACTAATCTAACTTTAAGAAAAGAATGCATATTAAAAATTAAAAGAACTAAAGGAACCCGACTAAATTACACTCTTTATATATATATATATATATATATATATATATATATATATATATATATATACTGGACCAAAAAAGTTAAGGATCATGATTTCAGAATTATTTTACTCATAACAAAACTAAATAAATTATGTTAAATATATACTTAAAATGTTCAACAACAATCGAACAATACATTTTAAACCTGTTTTTACAAATTCATCAATACGTTAAGCAGCCAAAGCAACCATTGTCAGGTAACGTCCAAAACAGTTTGAAAATCGGTATGAGCAACAATAACAAATTTCATTACAAATGATTGAATCTTTATAAAGACAATATCAATAGGCTGTATATCCACCCTGAGCCTGTATAACGGCACGACAACACCTCTGCATACTTCTGATGAGCCTGCGGAACGCAATTTGTGGCAACCTTGCCCATTCCTGCTGTAAACCTAACGTAAGCTCCTGGCGGTTTGTCGGAACTACAGGGCGTCTGGAAACAGCTTGCTGCAACAAGTCCCAGGCATGTTCTATTGGATTTAAGTCCGGAGAACAACTCGGCCAATCCATACGTTCAATTTTCTCTGTAGCAAGGTAGTCTGTCACTATACGTGCTCTGTGGGGACGAGCATTATCATCCATTAACACAAAGTCGTTGCCTATAGCTCCCGCATAAGGTCTCACAATTGAGCCCGAAGGTTAGCAGCATGAAGTCTTTGTCTGAGAGTTTGTGGTGTTATGCGCATCCCACTTGCTGCATGAAAGTCAGTATTGAGTTGGACAGCACTTTGAAACCTGTGTCTACCAGCCATAAGTGACATGTAGCGATCCTGGCGAGCGGTTGTCGACCTTGGACGACCTGATCTCGGTCTCTCAGAAACATTACCTGTCTGCCTAAAACGATTCCACAAACTTGAAATCACACTTTGGGACACATTAAAATGTCTAGAGGCAGTTCTCTGGACTTGGCCAGCTTGAAGCCTACCTACTGTCTGACCAGCTTCCAGAGCAGTTAAATGGCACCCCATGGCTTTTAATGTCAATAATTGTTCACCTAAGAGTCGATTAGAGCAATAAATACCCACAATAAAATGAAAATCGCAATTTTTCAATTTCCATATACACGTTGGCACACTTTGATTTTGACCCCTTGCTTGTGTTTGGGCGAAAAAATCGTGCACTTATGACGTCAATATGAAACCAGGTAAATCTCTTGTGTTAAGGACACATTGGAGAAACTATACATGTTAAAATTTGTCAAAATAATTATTTGGTTAATAAAAATTTTTGAGGTCAAAATTATGATCCTTAACTTTTTTTGTCCAGTATATAATAAAAGAACCTGTTCACAGGGATTTAACTTTGGGAGTTGAGAGATTGATCACTGTTGATTTTTGTCAAGTTTTTTGGTAAAGGAATGTAAGAAAAAAATCGTAATTTTGCAAGTTCACGCGCAGTGAGAGAAAATACTACTGTCAAGTCATGATCGACTTGATTAGCAAATAACCTTAAAGTATGTATCATTCATGGATATAATTGTTGTCATATTTAAAGTACTGGTTTCACTAAATAACTCACTATATTTACGTTTCCTACATTCTGCCTTCATTGTCCTTTCCTATTTCTATTTCCTCAAGTCATGATTGCTATAGAGATGCGAATAATGTGAATCTTAATTTTGATAAATTATTAAGTCTGTTGTAGTTGCTAGAATCATGAGAGATTGATTACTGATTGGTTATACATTGTGTACCGTCCCGCTCAAGAGGTTTTTTTATTCAAATGGAGACGTCACCATTGTCTGTGATGGGATAAAAAATTTAGGTCTATGCTCGGTGATTATGGCCTTTGAGCATAGAGGAATCCCAAAAGAAATGAAAGATATATGTAAATAAAAAATTATGAATGCCAATTTCAAAAAAGACATACAGATATGAACTGTAACGCTTCGTCACAGTGTACTTTTCATGAAGCGCTATTGCCAAGTATCTAAAAGGTAGAAATTTGTTTACATTGAATTATATAATGATCAGGTATACAGGATTCAAATTTTTATCACTGAGCAGCAGCTTAAAAAGTGTACTGATAATATGTTAGCATATTAATTGCTCAATATATAAAAATTGAATAACTAATACGATTTATCCATTACCGGTATCTGTACGTGTGTGCTATTTTCTCTTCTGTTTTTTTTTGGGGGGGGGGTGTTTTGTTTTTTGCTGATATCTTGATGAAATTAAATTTATCACATTTCTATGTATTTGACATTTTCAAGCACAGATTGCTTGTAGTTATCATAATCACCCCCCCCCCCACCTCCCCCATATAAAATAATGGGCATTGTTTTATACCAAAATAAACCTACTGTTGTCTGCTTGATATTAAAGAACCCCTCTATTGATAGTTAGCCTATGTAGCATTGATATCATGTTGTCTCTAACAGGAAGACCTTGTTGGTCTTCCTTGATTATTGGGTCATGGGTCAAACTACTACGATATCAAAAAGTAGAGCCTCTTCAATATCGTAAGAAGCTTTTGACAGTAAAATTGAAACAGTGGTTGACATTTCATGCAGAAATATCTAAGCGATATTTGCGAACCCCTTATTGAAACTCAACAGGGGTTGATCTTGGAACGCTTAAAGAAGGTTCCGTAGTGAATATAGTTATTCTCTCTCCCTCTTGTATATTTTTTAACCTGAAAACAGAGTCCTACTTTTAGAATTTTTTTTCCTTAGAATATAATCCTGTTTATTTGTTGATTTATTATTTCTTCATATTTGTTTTCATATCTTCAATTCACAATTCGATTGTCATCAATCCAGAGCAATGTGAAAGGATCACACCGACAGGTTTAAAATTCTAGGTTATTTTGTATACCTACGTATTAAAAAAGATACATGTCTTCCTTATACAAATGACCATTGATTCCATGTGCTTTTTATAAGACACATAGTATCCACTCGATATATTCACATGATTTCCATACAGATAGTTGTATATGGAACGTCGACTGCAGACGATCTTTACATAGATTTTAATCTTGAAGATACAGAGTGTGATTCTGAGCAGGAAACAGACATCAAAGATGTTCTTTATCAATCGTATATCTTTGAACATGTGGATACAAAATAATGAGGTTTGTTGGTTTTTCATTTATTCTCTGTTCAATGTAGAGTAGGATAAATATCGCTGTGTTCATGTGAATACTGTGCGATTATCACGTGACCAAACAATATGATAGATAGAAAAAACTACTTTAACTAAAAATTCCATGATTTTTGCATCAATGATTGTCCATGTGTTGTATTTGATAACATTAGCGCAAGGTATTTGCATTTATTAATCGCACGTAAACTCCAACTGCCCTTTCAAAACACGAAATTCTTCGAAAACATGCTCCATTTTTAGATACATTTAATATCCCAGTCAATGAAGCAGACGAATATGAGTTACCGTACCTATACCCAAACTCCACAAAAACCCTTACAAACACACACGCGTTCCTGGATCCAGTAAATGTTCTACCAAGTCCCTATCCTTGCTCCTACGAAAATATTAACAGCTGCGAAGGAGAAACTTCAAACGTAGTGCGTCACTATATATGCCAGAAATGGTGTAAAACAAATATGGATTCTTAAAAAAATTAAAGAACCTTTAGTGAATTTGAAATCAAAAAACGTTTCAAATTCACAACATTAAAACGTACAATTTTACAACACTTTACACGACCATACCTCACCATGACTTTTTGACACCATAGAAAGTTGATTCGTCTGTTGGAATTCCCATAGGTACGAATTGTGCTTCTTTGTTATCTGACCAGTTTTTATATTCTTAATCAGAATTCATTCAAAAGCTTATCCGTGAGAAAAAACAAAATTCTCGCTTTAGCCTTTAATTCGACATTTAGATATATCGACAACGTTTTACCTATTAACAATGATCATCTGCATTCATATGTCGATTCAATATATCCCAGTGAACTCGAAATAAACGAAAACACAGTGTCCTCCACGTCTGCTTCGTATTTCGATATTTTACTGAAAATAGATGCCAGTGACAAACTAACAACTCAACTTTATGACAAACGGGATGATTTCAATTTCTCCATCGTCAATTCCCGTTATTTGTGTGGCAATATTCCATCATCACCTGCATGTGGTGTTTATATTTCCCAACTGATTCGATACACAAGAGGTTGTTCTGCACATGATCAGTTTTTAAATCGAGGCGGACCACTGCCAAAGAAATCGATGTTGCAGTGGTTTGTACCGTCTAGTCTAAAGTCAGTATTTCGAAAATTATATGGTCGTTATAATGATCTTGTTTGCCAGTACAACTTATAATGAAGTCAAATGCTGTCTGATGTGCTTCATACCAATTGTAAACCGTTCTTGACACACTGATTCTGACTACGAATTGCTCCGTCTACCTCACCGGAATGTATGGCTGTGACCGGTCGACAAGGGATGCTTACTCCTCCTAGGCACCTGATACTACCTCTGGTATGACCAGGGGTCCGTGTTTGCCCACCTCCCTGATTTGTATTTTATATAGGAATTACGGGATTGAATACTATTAGTTATCTTGACCTTTTTATTTGCATGATTTTTTTTCGGAATCCGCTTGAAAATTATACGAATTGATTTTCCTTGTGCAATCACTGAAACAAGACAAGATGTAAGTTACTGGTTGTTATATGGATTCAAATTCTAGGAAATCCCTGGAAATTCTGCTATTGGATTCCTAGTAGTGGGTTAGAAATTAACACGCACGTGAGTTTTAATGATTAGTGATACTTATGGTTCACGGATAGGGAATTACACATTTACAACTCTATTTATGTTGATTTATTTTGTTTTATTGTTAATTACAAATTGTATTTAATATGATACAATGCCTGTTTATTATTTTAACACACAATATTCGCAGTTAGCAAACTTTACTGTACCACCACCATCCCTGGAATCCGCCACTAATGGATCTGTTTACATGTTTACATACAGAAAGACCTGGTCTGTCTCATTAAGGAATCATATTTCGCAGACGAAAATATGCACAATTTATTTACTGCTTTCATCTAAACGTTGATAGTAACTGTTTAACACATACTTCTTGTTTATTCACTGCCTCAGTCAACACACTGAGAGTCACAGTTAATGTGTTGTAAACAAACTTTCATTTGAAATGTGTTTAGGGTATTGTTACAGAATATAGTTCTCATTCATTGCAAAGTCGAATATTCTACAACAGCCGGGGTTTTCATGGAGTTTTGGATGTGTTGACAACATTTTCTTTTCTTTTTTTAAAAACATATTTTAACGATGTGACCGGTTTGTTGCAATCTTGTTTAAAAATAAGCACATTTTTTTTTTCTAGATTTCCGGCCTTTCTAGTTTTATTGTATTAGTCAAATATTACAAGAATCAATTGTTTAATGTATGAGCTTGTAAATAACAAACTAACATACGCATTAGACCCGACTATCCTATAATTGAACTTCCGCTTGCGTAACAGGTTGTAAACCAAAGCGAATAGACAGCTGGAAGCCGGGAAGTTTATCTTTTGTGATCTAGTTTAATAATCATTTCCTTTTCATGTTTCTCCGTAACAAAATTATGACCTTGGACAAAATATTTTTTCCGTCATAAGTATGAGTAGGACAGGAAAAAAAATAAAAAAGGGTGATTGTCAAATTGCGGGAATGAAGACGTTCGAACCTAATTTTGATGAAAATTCATGTATAGAATTACTTGGGAAATAAGAGGTCTTTCCAAAGTCATCTTTCAAATTCTAATTTTACAACACGTTCCCTGCCATTGAATATGCGGCATTGAAGGGTAGTTTGTTTTCATTTATAGGTAGATCAATTTAAAAGAAATAGTTCAGCACTTCTATGCTAAGAATGCGCAGTCATGAAAATCGAATGAAAGCTATGACACGTAGTAAAATGTGTACGAAAAACAATGCACTGAAAGAACGTTATTTTCGCATGATATCGTGAGAACATAGTGGCATGTGTGATCTTTTTTTTGTTATATGAAAAGACATCCATAATTCATTTACTGCCTTGATTTAAACAAAGAAACCCTGAGCAAGAGCGATTATTACCAGCCTACTAAGTATGCAGCTTGAGATGTGAATCATTGACCGAATGACTGACTGACAAATGTACAGTTTATATATCAAACCTGAGTAAAAAAAAAAACATGTTTCCTGTTACTTGAACCACCCTTTTAGATTAAATAGTGTTAATTGGAAATCGAATCGAAGTTTGGAATGAAAAATGTTAACCCTTCCTCATACAGGGTATTATAGTTTGAAAAACGCCTTTATGTGTGTGAATGCCTAACTATTTTAAACATATTGTAAGGATGAGGATTTTATGCTAGAATAACATTTTAATGATATTACAAATAAAAAGACATTACATGTTCATGATAACGATAACTGATTCAAACATTCTGTAGATAATACAAAATGAAGAACGAGTACAAATTGAGCTTGGTGACTGATCAATCTCGTCGTGAAATCTGTCTTTATACTGAAGTAACGTGTCGTTAAAACCAACTTGTAAATTATGACTTAAGAATTGGTATGAAACACTTTGAACAGCATTCAACCATTGAGTTTCAACGTTAAACTGTTAACACCTCTGGAACGGTTAATTATATGTCAATAGCTTGTGTCCGTTAAAAAAAATCATACGTAGATCATGCTCTTCCATATTGAATCGGTTGGGAGACATAAACAATATGTAGGTGATAATGGAAAATTGCAACAAAGATATAATGTATGGGAAGTCAAAGTCACCTTGTATATTATAGAGGTAAGGTTTTAACTTGAAGTTTATGTGTAGTTTTACCATCATATGAATATGTTTATTTGCTCGCTTATGCAGAAGTGTAAGCAGACGTATTTTTTGCCAAGATAACGGCTGTTGATTAAAGTCCGGTTTTGATTAGGTTTTTTCTTATGACAATCGGGGCAACTCGCTTTATTTCTTTTCATTTTGTCGAACATCATAGTCACGGTCTTTCAAGTTTTGAAACGGTACATCACTTTACGTCAAATAATATGCATCGTTGATATAGTTTTCTTTAAATACAAGACAATGTAAAATTATCTAAAATGAACGAAACTGTATCACAACATATCTTAAATGTTATTTCAACAGCAAGTTGTGTGTATAAAAGGGGGAAGAAAAGTAAAGTGTATATGTGTTATGGATAACATCTTAAAAACCTAAGTCCCGTGTCATAACAGGTGTAGCACGATAAAGATCTGTACTTGCTCAAAGGTCGTAAATGCCGAAGATATTCTTCTTATTATTATTATTATTTTTATTATTTTGCAACCTTTCACAGGCAATGATGTCTCCCCACGCATGCGACATTATCGAGCGGGACGTCAAACCATATACAACCAATTTTGTTCAAAACCTTCTGTCATTGATTTGCTATATTTGAAATGTCAGATTCGTCACTATAATCTAGAAAAATATGTTTAGTTGTTACTGGGATGTTATACTCTATAATATGTTATATCTTGGTTGAGGTGTTTGTTTAAACAACCAACACACAGATCATCTCACCAACAGTCCTACATTAAGTACACCTTTCCGTAGACAACGAGAGGAATGCTGGATTAGGAAATTAGGCACTGTCTTTCCATATGGGTGCAACGGCAATATTGGAAGCATAGGAAATATGTCCAGCCCACAGTGTACCGATGTAAATGTGATGGGACTTTTTATCAATACACCAAGACGTAAATGCAGTCATGGACATCGTTCGTACAACAAACCTATAATACATGATGTCTCTTTTGACTCTCTTTTACCTTTTGTGAATAGACCGTTGGGTCTTCATCACATTCGCATAAACAGACGGTGCAGTGCCTTGATATTGAGCAATTACAACGAAATCCTTCAAAGTGTTCATGATCTTCTTCCTCATTTAATTACAGTCCCTCTGTTCATATCATTACAGGAGACAAAAATATTGTACAAAATGAAAAATCCCTGATTTTAAAAGGTCCTAAATACCGAGAACCTCGCTCATTTAGATGGCGACATAATTTCATGGCTATCATGAATTCTGTGGAAGAATATGCCAGACGTTGGACAAAATCTGAAGGAGAGGAACTTGACACTTTGTCTGAGTGGATCAAAAGTATTCGAAAATTGTTAAAATCCCGCATTCACCATTTGATGGGGAAAATGCGCACTTTTTATCCTTCTGTTCTTAAGAAAGCAGAAGTGACGAATGAGTTTCGTAGACTACATGAAAACTAGTACCAGCGGATAAAGCAAGTAACACTATTGGCTTTGTTTGTAAAAGTTACTATTATAAATGTCTTCTAAATTAACTGAGATTTACGTCAACATCTGGGAATCCTAATTATACTCGAAGTAATCTTACAAAGGATGAAATTCTTCATAATCATCTTTCAGTTTTAAATACTTTTGACATTCCTAAGAATCAAGATAAGTTTGAATAACCATACACTTATTGGATTCTGAAATTACATAAAAATCCTTACAAACAAAGATACATTGCTGGTTCCAGTAAGTGCTCTACCAAGCCTTTATCTTCATTACTAACTAAACTGCTAACAGCTATTAAAGAGTCACTTTAGATATACTGTTTCACTACATATTCCAGAAGTTGTGTCAATCAAATGTGGATTCTCAAAAACTCTAAGGAAATTTTGGAAAATCTAAAGTCTCGGGATTTTTCTAGATAATAGAGAAATAGCAAAACGATACTCAAACAAATATATTCTCCAAAACCACTGGGCCACTTTTAACCACATTTGGCTTATCTGATGTGCTTCATGATTTCTCAAGGCAATAGTTCGGACGAATCTGTCCTTAGCCAGAGTTGTTGCCCTTGGTCGACCGGATCGTGGTCTATCCTGAACAGACCCTGTAACATAACGTCTGGACTATAATCTGCTGATAACAGTCTGGAAACATTCACTGTCCTTGTCACAGAGACCTGTATTTGTCAACCTGTACCATGCCAAGGGCACGTAACTTCTCACCCTATGTTAGAGAGGCTCTCTGTTTAATTAACGACTTCAACAACTGATAATCTAATGCTTTCTCTTCAAATCTTTAGAGTGGCATTAGCTTTCCGATTCAGAGGTATGCAAATTTGTGGCACAACTTCCTTGATCATTAGTAACATCCCGTGCAGATCTTGCGAGTGATTAATGTATTTGTATGATGGATTTCATTGGAAATACTTCCTCGTTAAGGAAATGTACAACACGGTTTCCTATCACTTTGGATATGTTAACTTTTTGATCACAAAATATACTGTGTGTGTGTGTGTGTGTGTGTGTGTGTGTGTGTGTGTGTGTGTGTACTATATCCACTTATTTATCCATTGTATTCCTTTTCTTTCTGCAATGAACAGTGTATGCTCCAAAGTATCCGGTGCGACTAACATCTCAATTTTGTAAAAACGCACCAATAGCCGGTGACAATGTTGAAATCCTCGTAAACAAGACGTTGTGTGCTTGGATATGCAAGGTAGTAATTGGAAGTTAATTCAACAAGACACAGACCGCGCATACATTGTTCTACGTGTGCCGATATCCTGATCATGTCTCGAAAACTCTAACATCTCCTCCAATACATTCGGCCATATTCTAGAAATTCATCTTGATCGGAATTAATCCCATTTTCTCTAGCTTAGGATTTGCGATCCTCTCCACTTTTCTGCGTTAGCACGATTTTCGTGTCAAATACTTCCTGCATATGATTGCATGCAGGCCAATTCCTTTGCATCTAATCAGATAGCGCATTATGATTATTGATTGATTGATTATATACTGTTTAACGTCATGCCCGGGAGTCTTTAACTCATAAAAAGGTGTCAGCATTGCCGGTGAAGGTCTGCAAAATGTAAGCTTATGCTTAGCGCTTATGGCCTTTGAGCAGAGAGGAATCTTTCTCGTGCCACACTTGCTGTGACACAGGATCTCGTTTTTTGCGGTCTAATCCGAAGGACCGCCCCATTTAGTCGCCTCTTACGACAAACAAGAAGCACTGAGGATCTATTCTAACAACTCTGATATCCACAGGGGTAGCGCATTATGATACACCACAGGCAAGACCAATGAATGTGTAACAATTAATCATTGTCTTCATGTAGTTAAACATATTTTCTTCGGTTAAACATATTGTAGTCCAGATCCTTTTTCTATAATTATTTTAACATTAGAATTATTATTACATTAATTATTATTATAACAATTTTCTAACCACCAGGGAACGTCAATCAAAGCTACGAAAATCGTGCTAACGCTGCCAAGGGTACTAGGGGAGTGGAGCGGATCGCAAACTCATGGCTAGGAAGTCCTGAGTTCCGGTTTGGTTTATTGTAAGCAGCACTTTGCTAACATACAGGGGATGCTGATTTATAATGTTTCCTTTTGTGGGGTCCACAGTTGTGTCAGATATCGCAACCGGTAGCGGCGGTTTTATTTCATGTTCTCAAACTCTGAAAGAAATACGGTAAACTTCCTTGTTACTATGTATATTCATCGTCACCGGTAGAGCGTACACTTAGTAACCGAGAGGTCGTGAGTTTGAACCTTTCTTGTGTCATGGTTGCATCAAGCATAAGATGTTAACATAAGGCGTTTGCTCCTTAGAATTGAGAATCATTTTTCTTCTTTCTAAATTTATCTTCCCCCATATATATTTCTAGAAACAAAACTGTTCCCAAAACGTTGAGAGTTGGTTCACCATTCAACTGGCGTAGTAGTACGTTTCAGGGTCTGTATTATGTTATCACTGTCACTGTTTTTAACCAGAATGAAATTTACATATTGGGTAATAAACTTACTGCTCCTTGTAAATATCAACACTGTATATGATTTCAATACAGTGTCAATAGGATAAGATTTCTTATTTTAAAGTTTTACACATAATTCTATATAACCCCCCCCCCCCTCTCCCAGGGTTATCTGCTCAATATGATTATATATTTCGATTTGTGACATCTGGATAAAGTTAGGTAATTGCTACAGTCGTCATACGTCGTCCGTTGCCAGGCATCATCCGTCCTGCAATTGACCATTTTCAACTTCTTCGCGATAACTGCTATACCATTTTTTTTTTCAATTTGGTATGAAATTTCTTTTGGACAATTATCTCTGTGATTTTCATTTTCTACAAGAATTACGAGATAGAATACTTTTAGGTACCTTAGCCTTTTTCTTGTAAATACCAAGACTTCCATCCCCTTGATGCCTTAGGGGTGAGATTAAAACTGTGAACAAGTGACCAATCTTCAAAATTCTTGTTCTTCAAATCTACGCATTTTTAGGAAACATTAAATGAATAGCAATGTAGAAAGCCTCCACCAAAAGTTATAGATTGTATGTTCCCTGGGATAGAGGTTCGTGATTCTGGGTGTAGAGGTATAGATATAAGGGTGAGATCAATAGGGTCAAAGAATGAATGTATTATCAATTTTTAACATTTTTAACTTCTTGATAACTACCATTCAAATTATTTTCAGATTTGGTATGAAATATCTTTGGGTCAAGGGGGACAGAAATTATGATTTCAGGGCTTTTGTCCCTTTTGGACTATAGATGTGGGGCCAAAACTTCTAGGCACCCGATCCCACCTCTGTTATGTCCAGGGGTCCGTGTTTCAAATCTTTCCGATTTGTATTTTATATTGGAATCCACAGACTCTTGGGGCCTGGATTATGATCATTTCACTCTGCCAAATCTTATCACTCTATTATTTTTTTTTTCTGATCCGAAATAAACACACTATTTTTTTTCTACTGATATTTTGTATACATGCATTAAAAATCACCCAAATATGTGATGTTTCGTTGCTATCACGTATTAGTAAAAATTACGTATTCAGTGATTATAACAAGATAAGGCATACAACATTTTTCACGTCGTCATCCGCACCTGGTTCAAACTTTGCCCGATTTTTCACTCACAGCAAATCAAATCATTGAATGTACATATATTGCTGCATTGGTTAGACATTCTTCTTTGCTTTCGTTTTTCAGTTACATTTTTTTAGAACTTGCAGATGTTTATTTACATCAATCATATAACTCGCAGAGGCAATTTTGTTGCTAATGATAATGTAGCTCTTTACCAAAATTGTGAATTTTGTGCTTCCAGGAATACCCTATGAGAGTGAAGTCAAATAATCAGTGACTAAATATGTTAACAAGTGGATATTATTTAACTTCTCCATAGCCATTTTCTCTGAAATTTTGTATGAGGCTTCTTTAGTAGAAGGGGATGTAAATTGTATATTTCAGGGTCCTTGCTCCCATGGGTCTTTAAGGTTGCATTAAAACAAACTTCTAGGATACGAGGAATACAAATTGTGAAATATATGATCATAGTTCCACCCAGGGCCTTATATTTGGAACCAAAACCGACAAACCGAAAGTTTAAAAATGTCCTCTGGTCCTAAACACGTGGAAGAAAAACGAGATGTTGAGTTATTATGTCCATGGATCTTTTCCAAACTTGTAAAATTCATTGCACCTCGATCAGGGAAACATGGGCTGCGTTAAATGCATCAATATGCATTTTCCTTTTATTGCAGGTGAACAAGAATTCAATAGATATTTTAAGCATATTTAGAAAGATCATAAAGCTGTAAACAACAATTCCCATAGAGAAGCTTAATGCAAATATCGGACTTCTTGAAATGTCATTGTATGGACTGTGATACTCAAATAACAGTTGATGTCCATTGGGCTATTGTTCCATGACAGTTTTTACTCCGACCCTTAGGCACCGGGATGTATAAGTCCCAACTAACCTTTACAACTGATGTTCTCATTGATTATACATGTTTATATTGCCGCACTATCTTGAAATACGGATAAAAATTTGCTGTGATAAAATTAAGATACATAATTTTAAATGAAGGATGATCTCCCTCATACATAGCTCTGATCCTTTGCCAGATTTGGCTACACTATTTGGTATTTTTAGTTCTCCAGCTCTTCCAAGTTTGTTATTGTTTCGGATTTCCAACATTTTTTTACTTGAGCATTACTGAAGAGACAATATTTGTCGAAATGTACATCTGGTGCATCAAAATTGATACTGTGTCTGATTTATACTAATTTTATACCAGAATTAGAATAGGAGTTATCAACGAAGTTGAAAATGTTTGATTGCTAACATATGACGACGGATACAGACCGATTGCAGCAGGTCACCCGGGTGATTCTAGAACCTTAAGTCTCCAAACAGATCAGAACATATATTTTTTTAAATAGTTTTTCTTCTGTTGTACTAGTACGGCTGCTGCTGTCAGACATGCGTTGTTGGGTTACAGAAAAGGTAAAAGTTTATTGGATACGAAGCAGTGCTTGGGAAATGAGACAGAACTCGGGAATTGTAATCATAGTTCATTTGGACAAGGCAACTGCAACCAAAGCGCTGGATTACTTTGCCTTTGTGGTGTTGTATCACTGTATCATTCAAATCTTGAAATTTTATCATATCCAACATTGTATAATTCGATAGATATCCGTGAGGAACTGCTAAACTAATTATTGATATGTGCTGTGGATTACGGGTTAAATTGGATATATTTCAGTGATACTGCTTCTTAAAATTGTATGTGAATTTAAAAATGATGAGTATGATGCTTCGATTTTAAACTCTCAAAATACACTGTCCTAAATTGCATAAAATATATGAACGTATTTAGATAACCCTAGCCAAAGGTTCAAGTTAGTTCCTGTTTGTTTTATGTTGTATCATTAAACATTTCTTTTTTTTATGAACCACTAGGCCAATGTTATCTATTTAACACAGAATATATTTTGTAAAAGATGTTTTGGGGAAATGAGACAGAACTCGGGAATTGTAATGATAGTTCATTTGGATTATGAACTATTCAAATAGATACTAAATGGATAGATGATAAATGTTTATGATTTGAATTATAAAATTACATAACCCATCTCTGATCAAAACTGCGTTAAACGGTATGGACAACGAAGCTAATTCGACAATACAAACATGGTAGCGATGTTTTAGGACAGGCCACCGAGCAGTGGGAGTGAGACACTTGTAGCTTGAAGTTGTGAGTTCGAGCCCCGCTCGTGCCATGGTAGACGTAACTATAGCTAGTGAATTCTACTACGCAAAATGCTGGGCGTTTAGAAAAGAGAACCAAAGATTTTTCGGATATAACTGTAAAAGCGACTGTCCTGTGTTATTGTAGGCTTTGGTACGTTAAAGAACCCTCCCTGCGTCGGCCCTTAGTGTTAAACATAAAACATGTCACGTTTCAATATGAGTTAAAATACTCGACAAACAAACATTGACAGACCAAAGTTTTGGGTCACAGCTCAAAGTCATTTAACATGAACTGTACAATCTCCTGAGTCAAGGTATATTGATTAATCACACACACAAACGCATACAGACATATATATTTATATATATATATATATATATATATATATATATATATATAGATAGATAGATAGATAGATAGATAGATAGATAGATAGATAGATATAGATATATGATATCCATTATAATCAGATCAGGAAGGATGGAAGATTTGTTAAAAGGAACTAGCGAATACGACGAAAAATCATTTTGTATAGGAACTAATCCAGTGTGGATGTAGACCTTGGAGTGTATTGGAAATGAAACGGCCATCGAGGATTGTTCCGGCGCACTCTGGGGAAATAACGATTGTGGTCATGGGGATGATATTGCTGTGTACTGTGATATTGATTGAAACTTCCTATATTCTCTTTCTAGAATGCATTGTGACAGAGAAGAAAACGCTGAAATGTGCAGTATAACAAAATTATTGATAGAATTAAATTTAATAAAACATTTTTGTGCCATTGTGGTTATCTAAAATCTTCAGAAACGGAACATATTGGTTACAAATAATGATGTACAATATAGATACATAGAAAACAATACAATGTTTCTTGCAATTCATATAAAGCAACGAGAAAATATATTATGACACTTTACACTCATTCCTAAATCAGAAATATCTGGAGGTTATAGGTGACAAATGATGGAACCATCAATAATTATACAACTCATTATATTGAAGACCTTTCTCACCACCTGTCAGGTAGAACACCTGTGGCACAGTCCTGTCACATGTTTTATGCAGATGGACATGACGGTTCCTTTGTGATATCACTGTCCTTCTCATTGTTCAGTCTTTCGTGTGTGGTATAGAGCTATGCTCTTGCCTGTTGCCAGGAGTGGCATAAAAGTATATTATACATATATACTGCCAGATCAATATGAAAGGTCTCTATGGTAATGTATGGTCGATTTATAAATATAGTCGAGATCGGTATTCAGGAAGAATGCGGAATAACATAATAAACTGAGTAGCCATCTTTGAGTGTTTTATTTCGCTCACAAGCATATATGATATGGTGTCAAAATGCAGAACAAGCCCGTCTGTGTGTAACGACATCGTTACTGAGTCAGCAAACTGTCTGTCCGTTACGTTTGAACAAACTTCTATGGACTGGTCTCACCTGAAAACCTAATATGGAGTTCTGCTGCCCAGACAACCCGTTTAGGCAAAGCGGACAAAAAAGGACAAGGCAGGTTTGCTAGATATGTGGTTAGGTAGGTGGTAAGAAAACATGGTAGTGAGTTGTAGAAAACGTTCGAATGAAGTGAAAGTGAGGAAGATGATGCAGAGAACATATTAGAAAGATTTGAAGTTTATGTTAGACCTAGAAAAACGAGCCGCAAGGTTTTAAGTCGGGCAGCGTAGACAGCAAGAAGGAGATTCTTTGGTAATTTCGTCAAAGGTATGCTATTATTCTTATTAGATTGTGAATATGCGGACACCGATTCTGGTATATGCACTTATTACACCTATAGCAGGAGTGGCCCATAACCATATGCAAGAACAACCACTTGATCAAGATCAGGGCCTGGCTCTGGCTAAATCCCTTGATATCGGGCGTCAGTGTGAGATATCACAGCAACAGTTGAAATTCTTCCGAGGATCAGAGGAAAGCTATGTTGTGAAACAAAAGACGTTTGGTATAGGGAAACCTGACACTAAGACGTGAATGGACAAAAGGAGAAACAAGCACCAAAGTGAAAAGCACCTGTATATGTGTGGATTGGATGCAAATCATGCTGATTCTGACTGCGGATTGCTCCCTTTGCCCGATCGGAATATAGGGCTCACGGTGGGTCCGACCAATCGACAGGGGATGCTTACTCCTCTTAGGCACCTGACCCCACCTCGGGTATGGCCATGGGTCTGTGTTTGCCCATCTCTCTGATTAGTATTTTCTATAGGAATTACGAAATTGAATACTGTTCGTTACCTTAGTTAGCTTAGCCTTTTCACTATATGTCCTGTAAACGGATTCCCTTGCAAATATTGTAAGAAGCCTGACCACTGGTTGTCAGTGTGTAGGAAAGTTGATTGAGCGGCTACCAGGATGAACACTTTAGAGCAGGGAGGTCTATACGATGAAGATGCCATCATAGACATTCTCTCATTTACCACCAGTGAAGTAGAAACTCGTTCATACATGCCAGATAAGTGGGTCACTACGCTTTATGGTTGTAATACACCGCGAAAATTCCGCGTAGACACTGGTGCAAATTTGAATATAATAGTGAGATTACAGTATGTGAAAGCTGATTTTCATGATAATGACCAGGATTCACAAAGCATACTCTTTTCGTTCACAAAAATACAATCCGTCAAGAACTCTTCGTTGACTTACCACTCACCAGCAAAACGGGCGTTACACCTAGCAGATGTTTAACAGAAAAACGTAATCACTAGAGCTACAGCGGAAAAACTTGATTACATTATGCGTATGGACACTGTTGAGTGTGGCATAAGGACTTTCCTTATCTTATCCGCGCTACTGGAACTTTCCCTGGAGAACACAGCAAAAGGTTAGCCCGAACGCAAAAGGTATGGTCCATCCAGTGCGTCGTCAGCAATTGCCGTTCAAACCGCGAATCATCGAAAAGCGAGAGGAAATAGAATCTGACTCCCGTTGAAGAACCCACTGAATGGGTCACATAGCCTGCAGAACAATACAGTGAGGATCTGTATTCATCCAAAAGACCTTAATGAAGCCATCAAGCGTTAATAGCAAACGATAAAGATGACAGAGGAAGTGGTGTTATCTATTCCGGGTGCGAAATTATTCTCAGCCAATGATGCAAAATTAGGATGCATGCAGATAAAACTTGACAATGACTTGTCAATGACTCCTCATGCCTCCCGTCTTTCAACACTCCGACTGGTTGTTTCGGTCCATTCGGTACAAAGTCAGCGTCATAACAGATTTATCAACGGATTGTGGACCAAATGCTGATCAGGATGTAGGGCTCACGGCTGCTGTGACCGGTTGAAAGGGGAAGCATACTCCTCATAGGCACCTGATTACACCTCTGTTATGTCCAGAGATCCGTGTTTTGCCATTTGCCATCTCTCTGAGTTGTATTTTCTATAGGAATTGCATGATTGAATACGGTTAGTTAACTTGGCCTTTTCACATAACACTTGCTGAAAACTCTAATTTTTGCAAAAGTGAAGCCATTGGGAAACTTTGAGAAAACCTGAATTGAGGATCCCTGAATGGCTTCTGATATTTGCAAATAATTATAAAGTTTCCGCAAGTTTCATTCTGTGGAAAAATGATGTTGTGTGTATTGTTACAGGTGTAAACACACGCACCTGAGATGCCTAGCGTGTCTCTCTTCTACGAGTAATCCGACCGTATGCTGTCTTGTTAATTGTATGTTAATTGCATTTTTTTTCCTAAAGTGGTGGAGACAAGGGGGTAAACACACAAGGCATAGAACCAAAGATCGAAGTATGTAATATTTAACGTCCCAATCGTGATTTTGTACTCATATGAAGACGTCACCATTGTCTGTGAAGGGCTGCAAAATTTAGGCGTATACACGGTGTTTCTGACCTCTTTGCAGGGAATGGTCTCTATTATGCCACACCTACTGCGAGACGAAGTCTCACTTTTTTGCGATGTCAACCGAAGGACTGCCCCCTTTAGTAGTAAACATAACTAAATATCACAACAGGGGTCATATGTGTGCTATGAAAATGTAGAAACTGGAAAGCTGCCTTGAGAAATTGTTTTATGGTAATAAAGAAAAAAAGTCGTCTAGCGGGATACTTTAATGGGTCAGTAAATTGTGTTGTAATAAAGTCGCTCTTCGCTATAGTCTTCAAATTATCCAATGACGAAATTGAAAATACAAGAATGTTTCATCTATCATATGTTTAAAAGTATGTTCATGCGGTAAGAAGGACTACATACATTATTATTAATTATTATCATTATTATTATTATATTTATTTCTAATATGGTGCTTCCGGACGTGACATTTGCAGCTACTGTAAGGGGGTGGGGGGAGGGGGGGGGGGGGGGTAGGTGGGGTAACTTATGTACGCAACTATAACTTGATAGTGAACGGGAAGACTGACGACGCGTTCGTTTCCTTCCTCGTATCAAGACAGTGCACTATCAGCGGAGGAGAAAGGTAACGATGATTTTCATTGAGTTTTTTTTTTTTTCATACAGCCATCATTGTTATTTCATACAGAATCTTTATACAAATCAGCGGATTCCATAAGGGGCGGATCTAGGAAGTTCCAAAGAGAGTTCCGTTGTGAGTAGCGTTATAAGTCCCTTTCTCAGGTTTGTTTTCCTAAAACTGAAAGCAAAACCCTACCTATTGAGGGGTTTTGATGACAAGATAATTTTGTTCGTTTATTTATTAATATGTTTTATATCTCCGCTTGGCAGGTTAAGCAAAATTTGACAGTCATAAATCACGAGTAATATGAAAAAAAAGCATGAATTTAATTGTAGTTTAATCCTTATACATCTACACAAATGGAAAGAGAAATGTGCGCCGCATGTTTCTTGACTACAATTGGCTATTGATTTCATGCGCGTTTTTTTGTTTTTTGGTTTTTTTTTTTTTTTTTTGTATAAGAAGTCGCGCATGGTATCCGCTCGATATGTTCACATTATTTCCATGTTGTTTTTGGGAAGTCGTCTGCAGACGATCTTTATATTGATTTTAACGTTGAAGATACTACTTAGCGGAAACTGGTATTAGATATGATATTTATCAGTTGTATCTGTTTCAACATGTGAATACAAATTTGTTTGTCATTTATGCTCCGGTCAATGTAAAGTAGGATACATATTGATTTCTTCATGTGAATACTGCGCGATTATGACGTGACCAAGAGCTATGCTATATCTGATGAGATATAGAGAAAGAAACTAATGGCTATAACTTCCAGGAGATTCTCCTGGTGTGAGTTTTAGCATTATCGCACGAGTCCCCGTGGGGAACCGGGATGTAAAATAGGTCCTCATTTCCCCCTTGCTTCTCGTAAAAGGCGACTAAATGGGGCGGTCCTTCGGATGACACCGTAAAAACCGAGGCCCCGTGTCACAGCAGGTTTGGCACGTAAAAGATCCCATTTTCTGTCAACAAAACGGAGTGTAACCTCACCCCTGGATCTTCCACTTCTTGAATGTGTTACCTCCGTTATATGTAGAAAGAATTGGACTTTCTTAATAATGGGTCACCTTTCTCAGCATACATACATTACATATAATTTTAAGATTTTTTTTTCTTCTTTTTCTTTTTTTTTTTAATATTAAAATGTCCAATGTTAATTTGTCTTCTTTTAACATGTGATTTGCCATACCTTGTAAAGCGCTTTAGAGTTTCTTTTAAGATAAAGCGCTATATAAATGTTATCATTATCATTATTATACAGTTTTCAATACCTTAATCTGAACACAGATAGTCACAGTTGAGCACAGACTTTCAATTTATTCACTGCCTTCATTTAAACACTTAAATTCACAGTTTGCCTTGCAATGTGTTAAACACAAACTTTCTTTCATTTGATATGTGTTTAGGGTATTGTTACAGAATATAATTCTCATCCATGGTAGACGCGATCATTTTACAACAACGGGTTTTCAGGGAGTTATGAATAGCTTAATATCAGAGGAGAAAAGCGATCAGTGAGAAGTTTTATGAAACCTTTTTTTTATGAAAATGACCGGTTTGACGACATGCTATTTTATATATATATATATATATATATATATATATATATATATATATTTCGGAAGAATTAGAGTTCCTGCATTGTTAACATTATTGTGTAAGTCAAGTGACATAAGTATCGCTTGTTTCTGGTATGTGGTTTTAATTAACAAACTGACACACTCAGGAGGCCCGCCTATCCAATCATTCAACTTCCGTTCACGTGAGAGATTGTTGAGGACCAAACCGTAAAGACGGAAAAAAGCGTTGATTTTTTGTTGTGATCTGCTTGGTGATCACTTTTTTTTCTTGTTTCTCGATAACAAAAATTATGACCTTGAATAAAATACTTTCCTATCATAAGTTTGAGTAGAACGAGAAAGAAATAAAAGAGGGGGGGGGGATGGTCAAATAATTATCATATGAATAATTTCTTACCTTTTTTCCCCTTACTGTTTTTTCTTTCTTTTTCTTTATTTAAGTTTTATTTCAAAGTTATATAAAGAAGCGTGCAGAAAATACTGGAATCGTTCCAGAGTCTCATTTAAATCAATATTTTACAACATCATCCATTTCAATATCAAAATATCACCTGTAGCAGTAGTGTGTTTCTCTTTATATCTGGACACCAAAGATCAATTCTACGCAATTTTGCATGGCAAGCAGTAGAAAGATATGCTGTGACGTAGACCCTCGTTTTTTGTGGTTTCATCCGAAGGACCGCCCCATTTAGTCGCCTCTTACGAGATGCAAGGGGTACTGAAGATCTATTCTAACCCGGATTCTCTCGGGGCTATGCTTTGTGATATTATTATTATTGCAAAGTGCATTTCATAAGTGTTCAAAGTATTGATATAAAGTATACTTCTCATTCATTTCTACGTTGAACATTTCAAAACAGCTGACGTTTTCGTTTTCATGGAGTTGTATTTTAATGTTAGAGGTGAAATGCGTGTTTAACACAAGAAATTCTACGATTTATTTTGTAATTATAAGAGA
The DNA here is from genome assembly GCA_024699665.1 of Ostrea denselamellosa. Lineage (NCBI taxonomy): Eukaryota > Metazoa > Mollusca > Bivalvia > Ostreida > Ostreidae > Ostrea > Ostrea denselamellosa. The sequence goes on along the minus strand of JAMZEH010000075.1, from coordinate 3,421,615 downwards.
GCATATTTTATCAAAATGTACTGTGTATCACTTGAAATATTCTTTCACATAGCCAGATTTTTTTTTCTCCAGGATTAGTGTCCCTACATTGGTAATAAGTTTTACGTCCATTCTTTGTTTCTGGTATGGGGTTTTAAGTAACGAATTGACATATAAAATAGATCAACCGATGTACACACTTTGAGTAATCGTTAACTACCGTTGACGTTAGGGTAACTTAACGTGAATCACAAAAAATGTAGGGGTTACTGTAGTGTATGATCAAAGTTTCTTAACGAGGAAGCATTTAAAAGAAAGTCATCACCCAAACACATCAATCACACTCCCATGATCTGTAGGGGATGCTATTGATGATCAAGGGTGTTGTGCCACACATTTGCATGTCTCTGAATTGAAAAGATAGAGACACTCTAAAGGAAGATTTTGAAGAGAAAGAAGCATCAGATTATCAGTTGTTGAAGTTGTCAATTAAACAGATACTATGCACCATTTAACACAGGATGAGATGTCACGTGTCCTTGGCATGCCAGGGATTGGCACAAGAAAGGCCACTGTGGCTAGGACAATCAATGTTTTTTTCAGTCTGTTATCAGCAGATTATGGTCCAGACATCGTTGTACAGGGTTTGTTCAGGAAAGACCAGGGGCAACAACTCAGACGCTGGGATAATCGCCGATGGAACCAGTAATGTTCTGAGATGAGTCGAGGTTCACTGTGAACTTCCTGGACAGACGCAAGAGGGTTTGGCACCGACGTAAGGAACGTTTCAATGACGTTAACGTCATTAGACATGATCAGTATGGGGTGGATCTGTAATGGTGTGGGGAAGCATCACTGTTGCCGGCAACACAGACTTGCATGTTGTTGCTGAACATCTCACAGGACATAACTACCGGGGCAATATCTTGGCACCCTATATTGTCACAGGACATAACTACCGGGGCAATATCTTGGCACCCTATATTGTCACAGGACATAACTACCGGGGCAATATCTTGGCACCCTATATTGTCCCGTTTGCACGTCGTTATAGCCGCCATTGCATTTTTCAAGATGACATTACCAGATGTCTTAGGCCGAGGATCGTTACAGTTTATCTCCAGCAGCAGAATATTATGACATGACAATCACCCGCATTCAGTCCGGACTTTTCCCCCAAACAAATATTTACCGAATGGGGTCGATGTGCGTTTGAGATTTAATCGCGCCCGACCCCAATTTTACATGATGATAGATGCGGGCAGTAGTGGCAAAGTGATCATATGCTTGGACAGTGGCTACGCCAATGTCAACAACATCCTGCCAATGTTTAAGAACTTGCCGCAGTATTGCATGACATGGAATACGCTTTTCCAAAATGACTTGGACGTATTGTTAGGAGTATGCCACGGCGACTCCGAGCTTGTCTGGCCAACCGAGGGGGCTTTACACGCTACTGACTCTTTTTCACAATGGTTGTAAATTTGCTGTGTGACCCTGTGTCGGTATATATATATATATATATATATATATATATATATATATATATATATATATTAGCCTTTTCATGAATATATAAAATACAACTAATAGCAATTTGAGTCCATTCTATTACAAAAAATAAAAATGAACACGAAATCTTCCATATCCACCGATATAAAAAGGCCAAGATAACTAAGAACATTCAATCTCGTAATTCCTATACAAAATGCAAGTCCGAGAGATGGGTAAACACGAACCTCAGGACATACCCTAGATGAGAACAGGTGCCTAGGAGGAGTAGGCATACCCTGTGGACCGGTCACACCCGTCGTGAGCCTCCTCATCAAAACAATGAGGAGAGCTAGAAGTACACAGTTGGAGGCTGCAAAGACGATTAAGGTTTTAAGGTTGGGGATGTACGTCTTACTGAAGGCCACATACAGCACTGCGTCAGTTTTGTTTTGTTATAAAATATCTTATAATGTTTCTAATAATATCAAATCTGATTTTAATAGGAGATGGCTTCAGATGAAACCGCCATTGAAATGGATGGGTTCAACATAGAAAAGGTGTGAGGGATTTCACTTACTTTGAATTATATACTTTTTAAAGAATCTTTATCCTCATTTCATTATTCACAACTGTCTCATTAAAGAGTGATAATTTCCTTCATTTGGACTTTGTGACATTTAATGACAGCGATACAATGGATGACACCTTCTCAATCCCCTTTTCCCGGTATTGATGTAGGGTTGTTTTATCCTACAACTACACATTTCAACACATTTCCCATTACAAATATGTAACAGAACCTACCCCATTGTTTTCTAAGTAATCAAGTTAGAGTTATTTAACAAGAAAACACTCGATTCCAATTAACTCTCCTAACAAAGTGTCCTTAAGACTAGTCAGTTTTGAAGGTAGCATATCCGCCTTCAATCAGACTACCTTTCATATATTTTTTAATGTCTCTCTCGATAATCTTTAATAATATGTTTGTTTTCACTACAGAAAATCACTTTAGATAACAGCACTGTGGGATCTTCCGATGAAAGTGACAACGACATAAAAGAAAAGAACGCAGGAGTATAATATATTTTCCGTCTCAGAGAAATGCATAATATGTATCATGACAATGTATTAAGTGTTGTAATGTTATAATGAATATTAGGTAAGAAATATATTTCTTTTTTGAAATACCACGACCCTTTACACCGGAATACTTCACGAAGCAAATCGAAGCAATGTCGATATCCTAATGATACGATGAGTGGCATCGCCAATCGAAGCAATGTCGATATCCTAATGATATGATGAGTGGCATCGCCAATCGAAGCAATGTCGATATCCTAATGATATGATGAGTGGCATCGCCAATCGAAGCAATGTCGATATCCTAATGATATGATGAGTGGCATCGCCAATCGAAGCAATGTCGATATCCTAATGATATGATGAGTGGCATCGCCAATCGAAGCAATGTCGATATCCTAATGATATGATGAGTGGCATCGCCAATCGAAGCAATGTCGATATCCTAATGATATGATGAAAGGCATCGCCAATCGAAGCAATGTCGATATCCTAATGATATGATGAGTGGCATCGCCAATCGAAGCAATGTCGAGATCCTAATGATATGATGAGTGGCATCGCCAATCGAAGCAATGTCGACATGTCGATATCCTAATGATATGATAAGTGGCATCGCCAATCGAAGCAATGTCGATATCCTAATGATATGATGAGTGGCATCGCCAATCGAAGCAATGTCGATATCCTAATGATATGATGAGTGGCATCGCCAATCGAAGCAATGTCGACATCCTAATGATATGATGAGTGGCATCGCCAATCGAAGCAATGTTGATATCCTAATGATATGATGAGTGGCATCGCAAATCGAAGCAATGTCGATATCCTAATGATATGATGAGTGGCATCGCAAATCGAAGCAATGTCGATATCCTAATGATATGATGAGTGGCATCGCCAATCGCTGGTTTTATGTTTGTTTCAGGATATACAGGATCACTTTGCAGTACGTGACGTAGTTTCACAATGTTTTACCTTTGCTGGGATGAAAATCATTGATTTCCTTGATAGAGGTAAGCTTCAGCGGAAACAGAACATTTGTTCTTCTTACCGGTATATCAATTTGTTCTTACCGGTATATCAATTTGTTCTTACCAGTATATCAATTTGTTCTTACCGGTATATCAATTTGTTCTTACCGGTATATCAATTTGTTCTTATCGGTATATTAATTTGTTCTGCTTAACGGTATATTAATTAAATTAGCTTAGCGGTATATTGATTTATTCTGTTACTGATATGTTGATTTGTTCTGTTGACCGGTATATCGATTTGTTCTTTTGACCGGTATACTGATTTGTTCTGTTGACCGGTATATTGATTTGTTCTGTTGACCGGTATATCGATTTGTTCTTTTGACCGGTATACTGATTTGTTCTGTTGACCGGTATATTGATTTGTTCTTTTGACCGGTATACTGATTTGTTCTGTTGACCGGTAAATCGATTTGTTCTGTTGACCGGTATATCGATTTGTTCTGTTACCGGTATATCGATCTGTTCTGTTTATTCGTATATAAGTTTATTTTGCCTATCGGTAATTCATTTGCTCAGTTTACCGGTATCACTCTGGTAATGATATTACTTATCAAAATGCTGTTGAGTGAAAATTATCATGTTTTCCACAGACGTCAGGCAATATGTAGCTTTCTATGAACATCAATACGTTTTGTAATTACATTATGTTATTGGATAAAACGCGTCATGAGATTGTCATCTGAACCGCATTAAATGGCGAGTAACACAATTTTCATGACAGCACGGTGTCCGGAACATATTTTGAATCATATATCTTTCTTATCAAATGTATTTTCCTCGACAACAGAAAAATGAAAGCTTTTGTTTCTTTGAAGTAAAGTCAGATAATTTCTGTAGGCAGTCGGTAACCAATCTCATAAGTAATGATAGACGATCAGAAACAACACTAATGAACGGTTTCAGTTGTCGATGACTAGAAAATACACAGTTTTTACAATGTACTGATTCATGTACATGTGTTACAAGTCTACAACACATTGTAAATATAAGCAAGAACTTTAACAACCCGACCTTTCTCTTTACACAGTCGTTTACGGACCTAAAAAGTATTTTGTTTTGTCGAGGACAAAACAAATAGCATGTAAATATTGATGGGAAAAGAAATGCTATCGATTCAGTGTGTTACAAAAAGGTAATACAGACGCATATTATCTTCTAGTCTGAGGGAAAAAAATGTTCGTTATTATAAAAACTTATAATACCCATGGTATTACTATCCATTGTTGTAATAAAATCTGTTTGTGTAATATCACTCAATAGTAACGTTTATTGGTGTAATGCATGTAACGCTTGATATTGTAATTAGTAACCCCGTGATGATCCGGATTGTTAGAATAGATCCTCAGTACCCCTAGCTTGTCGTAAGAGGCGACTAAAAGGGGGGATCCTTCGGATGAGACCGCAAAAACCAAGGTTCCGTGTCACAGCAGGTGTGACACGTAAAAGATCCCTCCCTGCTCAAAGGCCATAAGCGCCGAGCATAGGCCTAAATTTGCAGCCCTGCCATGGTGACGTCTCCATATGAGTGAAAGATTCTCGAGCGGGACTTTAAATAATATATAATCAATTAATCAATCATTATTGTATCACATTACATGTAATGTCCTTTGAGACGTCACCAGATGTAAATGAAGTACCTATGCTTACCGCTCAGGGCCGTAGCAGTGAGGGTTCTTTAGAGAGCCAACGCCTACCGTGACACCCATTTTAAGGTCATATCCGAAAGACCCGTGGTTCTCACTTCTAAATTTCGAGCGTTTGGCGAAGGAGCAATCACGAACTATTTTTCGTCTTAGGTTTGACACGGCCACGGCACGCGCGGGGCTCGAACTCACGACCTCCCGGTTACGAAGCGGACGCTCTAACCACTGAGCTACCGCGAACGGTCCACATAATTGGAGCTCACATGCTCATGGAGATTAACATGATTTATGCATCCCATTTTTTCAAACAGAATACACACTAACTGTACGAGACGGTATCATATTTCCTTTATTACATACACATTCTAAATTCATTACCAATACACATAGAGTCTGCTTTCAATGATAGAAATTTACAAATATATCATACTTATTTTCATGGAGATATTTAACTTGCATTTTTAAGATAAAATCAAAGTGGGACTTCGGGTTGTCCGAGGAATCGATTGGGACAAAGGAGACGAGGATGGAGGGGAGGGAAACGTGGGAACTGTGGTGAAAATCCTCAACAATTCTCAACAGGTGCGCGTGCAGTGGGATTCCCAGGAAACTCTCAACGCTCAGAAAAACTCCTATAAGTGTATTTATAGAACAGGGATGGACAAGAAATATGATCTGCGGCTGTTTGATAACGCACAGACAGGTAAACGCATTACTGAATTGAAATTTATTACGATACCCAACTAGTAGACATTTAAGACTTAAACGAATTTTAGTATAACGTGCAGCGGTCTGACTACACTCGTCGTTGTTTAACTTGCGTGATTAAGAATGAGAATATAGCACATGATTAGAAGAGTAATAGAAGTTCCCTAAACAATGTCCACTGCACCCCCGCTCCCGCTCGGAGAAACTTCGTCCTGAAGCTTGACATGGGTTCTCTCATTGTGTGGCGCTATTTTATTAACGACATATGTCGGTCAACCAATCTTGTCCGCGCATAAAACTGCATCCGTACATGGACATAAAGTACCAGATTTCCAAATTGACTCTACCTGAAGCATGCCGCCAACCAACGATCAGAGTCGATAAGTTATCACCATTTGTAACGTGCAGCGGTCTAACTACGCTCGTTTCTGCTAACCTTGCGTGATCAAAAGACAGACTCCACCATATCAACAGAAAAACAAAAAACATGGTAGGAAATGGATGATGCTGGTTGGTGGGTTGTTTGTATATTTTCTATCATTTGGCTCCAGAATCTTTCACTCATACGAAGATGTCACGGTGAAGGACTGCAAAATCAAAGTGTATTCTCGGCTCTTAAGATCTTTGAGAAGGAAGGGCTGTGTATGGTGAAACACCTCCTGTGACAATGGACCTTGGTTTTTGCTGTATCACTGGAAAGACCGCCCCATTTATTCTCCTCCTGCGATACGTAAGGTGCCCTGAGGACCCTTCCTAATTTACTGAAGACGTGGAAGTAGCCTCGTTTGTCATAACATTATATTTTTGTTCACCGTTGATATCTTTGTTTACTAAAAAATCCAATTATGATAAAGATATGGAAGATTTTTGTGTCTTTTAGTTAGAGTTCACTAATATATATCGTATCACATCTGCAGTGACGCAGAACGTCGGTTTTTGCGATCTTCCCATTTACAATAAGCAAGGAGGCCTGTTCTAAAGGGATAATAGAAGACAATATCACTACAAGTATACGTAAATCCTAAAGATGTAAGATTTGTACACTTTAATTCTTAGGTGTTCATCACAAATTCTTCGGCTGTGACAGTTGTGGAGAGGCCCCAATCCGAGGAATGCGGTGGCGATGTTTATACTGTGAGGATTATGATCTATGCACGGAATGCTATATGTGTGATATTCATGAAAAAAATCATGTATTTGAAAGACGCCAAGGAATTAAAACGATCAGGTACGTTTACCAACAATACAACTAGCAGTACATGCAGATCCTGTGTCTTTTAACTGTAGTTTTCCCTGTCGAAGAATCGCCGGAAACCCTGTCTCCATCACCCGGTGGGCCATTGATTTCTTCTAGATGGGTCTCATGAATATTTTAAAAATATCGTCCAGTTAAAGTAATCGTTTTACTACTGGAACCCTTCTGATTTTAACGGTAGCATTACCCTAGTATCGTAATCAAAGCAATATGACTGCGCCTATGAAATGGTGCGTACACTAAAAAGGTACTGAAACCGTCTTATCTCAGTGTTTCCCATGAGCCACCATTCAAAAATGTTTTCATGAGAACGAGCTAGTAGGAATTAATGGCCCCACAAGTGATGGAGAGAGGAACGACGCGTAATCAACTGTGGGTTTGCGACGATGCTGTCACGGTACCTCAGTGATAGAGTATTTGCTACTTAGGCTGGAGGTCGTGAGATCGAGGCTCTATCGTCCTATGAATACAAAAGTAGGTAGTTGTTGCTCCTTCTTCAAGCATTTACCAATAAGAAATGTTAAACACTGATCTTTCGAGTGTGATATTAAAAAATCAGGTACAGGAACCTTCACTGCAACGGATATAATCGCTACACATGAGTCTAAATTTGTGGTGTTTCACCATCGCATGGTGAGGTATCAATATAAGTGAAATAAATTTTTGAGGGAAGTAAAAGAAACAATCAAAATAAATCTGAAGTTTGTATGTTACTTTATGTCTCTCATATTTAAATGTTACTATCTGCAGTGTAGTTGAAGTGCCCATGATTTTTCATTTTGGTATGCCGCTCTATATCATATCCGAAATGCTTTTTACTTTCTTTTTCTCTCGGACACTGTGCGAAGAGATCGTCCTAATTACCATATTACCGCACTCCAATAATCTAGAGATCCATCGGCGATATTCTAGTTTGTTTTTATTTTCATTACAGTTTTTTTCCATCTTATATCGTTTTATTCAATTTATTTATTTTTCATTACCGCATAACCTATAGCATCTATTCTCAAAAACTGTAGCCGTTGAAATCACTGCCCAGAAAGAACTTGTTTTATGAAACTTGAACTTATAACACTTTCATTTGAGGTTTTTTAATTCATCCTTAATCCATGCTCTGCATATTCCAATTTACTCTAACACAAATCACATATGTAACATAAACTGCTAGTATGTGATCATCAATATTTCAAAAAAACAAAGCGAAATCCAACGTACTAGGTGAAGTCGGAATAATTAATAATGCGGAGTGAACTATATTAAACAAGTTACAAAACGAATACAGCAGAGGCAAGGACATTTTGGAGAAAGTAGTGATCATAAAGGTATTGCTAAATTTCATAGAACAACATTGATTCTACTGTATTACAACAAATATTGCAATATTGTAAAGGTCACCAGGTCAGCTAGTTTGCTTTCAATGGGAAGATCTTACCACAAGAAATAGACACACCAAATGTGAAAGATGTATTTCGTATGATTGAAAAGATATACAGATATCAATAATAGGCCAAAGTTCAATATCAAGATCACAAAGTCATCAAATCTGATATCGTTGAAAATCGTTGCGATCAAAATTCATTGGAACGAACTCGTTGAATAGTGGTGCTCAGTTCTAAGATACCGGGGTCAAAGAGGCTATTTCTTGTATGAGTACCCTAATTTGTTCCTGTTACTTTTAAGAATTCAAATTATATGGATTTACCATATATTTCAGATATGGTATTACTATAATACACAATCGCTTGCTTCTATACCTTTAAAGCGTTGTCACTGTAAAAAGTATTGCCTTCCAAAGATTAAATTACCAATGTCATTATACAATACATTACGCCATTAGTCAGGCCTTTATTATGTATATTTGACAGTGTCAGTGTAGGAATGAGGGCAGGTTTACATGACGTGTTAGCAAGAGGGATATTTCCTTTTTCGGACGTAAAATCCAGAAAATACCCACAGCTGACAGGTAAATTTTCATATATAAAGTGATCTCATATTCACCTCTTATGTAACGTATTATTGCAAATAGCAAGTTGTGATTTATTTTTGTTTAAATGTAAATTATAGGCCTCTGCTGGCTATTATGAATTTAAAAAAGAAAGATATTACTATAACGTCATGCAATGCCGAGTGATTATATAATGAGGTCGTACGTCAACGCTATTTTAGCCCTAGATTTCATACAATTCACACACCGGTTGCGGTAGCTCAGTGGTTAGAGCGTTCGCTTCGTAACCGGGAGGTCGTGAGTTCGAGCCCCGCTCGTGCCATGGCCGCGTCAAACCTAACACGAAAAATAGGTAGTGATTGCTCCTTCGCCAAACGCTCGGCATTTAGAAGTGAGAATCAAGGGTCTTTCAGATATGACCTTAAAAACGGAGGTCCCGTGTCCGGTAGGCGTTGGAACGTTAAAGAACCCTCACTGCTACGGCCCTGAGCGCTAAGGATAGGTCTAAATTCTTGGTACTTCACCTACAGCTGGTGACGTCTCAATATGAGTGAAATATTCTCGACGGGACGTAAAACAAACAAACAAACATACATACATACACCAAACTCTATAAATAACAGGGAAGTTTATTGGTTATTCTTAGTTGCGAGTGTTTGTGAAATGAAAATTTGTATACCTGAAGCAAAATATTTTAATCCCAAGATTTCAATTCATCTTTTGTTAATGTTGAAAATTATGTCACCGTATTGTCAGACAGGATACACTTACCCCTCCTGGTCCCACTTCCGGTGTGTCCAAAATTTCATGGTTCCTAAATTGTTAATGCTGTATTCTTTATGAGATTCGTCTCTGTTCGTTATCGTAGCTTTTCACTATACTATAGGTACCGTTGAGGCTATTGATGATAACATTGCCACAATATATAACTGTGACGCAAAGGTGAAATGGGAAGAAGGGGGTTTCACGAAGATACATCGAGTGGGAAGAGAAGGGAAAGTGGACCTCCGGTTTACAGAGCCCGCCAAAATGGAATATTTCCAGGACCATCTGCAGGAAATCACAAAAGGTACCCTCTTTAATGGGACACGTATCTGTTATATGCAATCAACTTTGTTATCATCCGAATCACTTGAAAACCTGTCGGAATTTAAAAATGTCCTTCGAATATTTTTACCAATATTAACGATAACATTTTAATAAAAACATAATAGGAACATTATGTTCCATTCAAATCCCAGAAAAAATCAGTAACCAGTTTTGTCTCGTATACAGTAATCAGTAACGAGTACGTGCCTTAATCAGTAGCCAGTATAGTGACTTAATCGGAAATCAATTTAGTTTTTAGTTTTCCAAATGTTGAAGGACGTTCTCACTTTCTAATTGATCTACAATATATAATCCGAACGGAAATCCTAGTGTTGATATAATAAATTCCTTAATGTTTAAATATACACGGATTAGAAATATACCTGACATGATTCTCCTCATAGATTTCGAAAAATCATTTCACACAGTTTCTTGGGACTATTTAAAAAGGGTTTTGGAAATTTTTAATTCTGGTAAATTTATTATTAAGTGACTCACAGTCGCCGGATAGCTGAAAAATTGCTCAGGCGACTATAAATAAAACAAACAAACAAAAATCTAAGTGACTCATAGTATTCGTTAACAATATAAAAACAACAATAAACCAAGGAGGAAATTTATCGAGATGGTTTCAAAATGGGTGTGGATGTAGACAGGGGGATCCGATTTCACCTTATTTGTTTCTTTTATGCGCAGAAATACTGGCAATAAAACTTAAAAGTTAATGAAAAAATAAAAGGCATCAAAATAGGTAATATAATTCATTTAATTTCACAATTTGCAGATGACACTTCTTTATATTTAGATGGCAGTAAACATTCTTTACAGGCAACACTAGAAGTTCTGAAAGACTTCAAAACTATATTTGGGCTAGCTGTGAATTGTAGTAAAAATCAGGTGGTATGGATTAGGAGTAAGCCGCAATCTACAGAATAATTAATGATTGATTATTTATTGCTTTCTGCCACACTCAACAATTTTTCAGTTATCTAGTGTCGTCCAGTTTTTGTTGGTGGAGGAGAGAACCCAGATATAATGTACCCGGGAAGAGACCACCGACCTTCCGCGAGTAAACTGGCAAACTTGCTCACATAACGCCGCGGCCGAGATTCGAACACGCGCCGACAGAGATGAGAGGCTTTGTGATTTTGAGCCCGATGCTGTAACCACTCGGCCACGGAGGCCCCTTCTACAGAATGATTAGTGGATGAATTAATATGGGACAATGATAAATTTAAAGTACTTGGATTCGAATTTGGTGTTCATTTAGGTGAAATGATAAAAATAAATTTTGAAAACAAAATTATTGTCATAGAAAATCTTTTGAAACGCTTGGAAAGAAGAAAGCTAACTCCTTTTGGGCGTAAAACAGTAATAAAATATTTAGGTATTTCCAAACTGGTACATTTGTTTACCTCATTACCAAACCCATCCAAAAATATCGTTAATAAAATGAATAAGATATATTTTTTTCAATTCCTTGTGAAGTCCTGTTGCGAAAGTTAAAAATTCAGTTGTTACACAAGATTATGAGAAAGGTGGATTAAATATGATAAACATTGAAAATTGTATTGCAAATGTAAAGATGTTATGAATTAAAAAACGTATGCTTGATACATGTTCAGCCAAATGGCAGTCTGTTATAGGATCAGAAGTTGACATTAACAGTGTTATAAAATTTGGACCTGTATATGCTTTGCAAAAACTTCAGGATTCAAAAAATATGTTTTGGAAGGATGTAATCAAATCATGGAAAACGCTTATTACTTGTTTTGAAAGAAGAATTTTTGAAGAAGGTATGGTTTATAGTGTATTATGGTACAATGAAAATGTACAGGTCAATAAAAATAAAACATTTGAGAGAGTGGTATGCAAATAAGATTTATACAACTCATTACTAGATCAAGATGGAAATACCATGGATTATAAACAATTTGAAAATCAGTAGAAAGTAAAATCTCATTTTTTAGAATTCATCGGAATAAGACAAGCGTTGAAGAAAATGATGAAAATGTATGGAATAAAACATTTTAAAAAGGTTCATGAGCCTAATATTCCTTTACATATCGCTCCTTTGATATATTATAAGAATAACAATAAAAAGATTATACCAAATATTTAATTACAATGAGGAAAAACCTACAGGTCAAAAACAATGGGATAAACAATTTGATACGACACAAGAAGAGTGGACTAAAAACAAAAATACTTTTAATATTACAAAAGACACATAATTACAGTGGTTGCAATACCGCATTAATCATGATATTTTAGTCACAGATGTATTTTTGTCAAAAATAAACGTTCATAAACAGTGACTTATGTATATTTTGGGCAAACGGAACATGTTTTGTATGACGGTGAAAACGATGTATCATTTCTTGACAATGTCCAGTCTTGGTTTATGGATTTTTTTTCACTAAGAATTGTTGTTGATAAAAAAAAACCCAGTTTTTGCTAGGTAGTTCAGATAAGGAAATGTTGAATTTAATTAATTATGATATTAAGTACTTTATATACTGTTGTAAATGTAGAGGTAAACCACTTATTTTTAATAATTTATTTACCGCTTGGACAAATGTGTACAAGGTAGAAAAACAGTTAGCTTACACAAATCATTATATTGATAAATTTGAAAAGAAAAGGAATATTTTCCACAAATTACTGTCATAAATTATTAAGCGCGAATTCTATCAATACTTCTATTACTTATATCCCGTACAACACCCCGTTATGTGAATTGTGCTCCTTTTATTCTTACTAGCATTATGAATACTTTTTGTCTTCTTCTCTGATTTATAAATGTGATCAGCCAGAGTATTTCATTCCTTTCCTAACTGTCTCTCTTCTCCCTCTATGTGTGTCTATTGAGTGAGTGTGTGAGTGAAAGGTGTTAATATACCCTGTACCCCCTTTGCCAAGTGGGTTTGTAAGGGTTTGTAAAAATACTGACAATGGTAGACGAATAAATGTTGTAAACTGTCAAAAAAGGTTTAAAGACGTATTTAAGATAGTATGGCCTGTGCTTTAGAATCCACATATGCACACAAGTAAATTACATTACTGGGTCTTAAATTTAAATGCTTTTTCTGATATCCTCATTACAGCAAATGCAGAGCTAGGAATACGGGTCCTGGAAAAGTCCGAAAATGATCACGTGACCGTTGGCACTATCACTCGTGTACAGGTATGTAAGACAATTCCCTATTACTGCTCTAAGCAATTAAATAACATAGTGAATTCGAAAGGAAGGGCAAAAGGTGAAGATAACAACAACGATAAAAATCAAAATCCTATAGAAATAGAACATAGAACACGCATGGATACCTGAACGACCAGAACGGCCTAAAATAAGTGTGAAATACGTCAAACAACAGTTAGAACAACGGAAAGCTAAATTTCTAAATTAGATCATTATAACAATCATTTGTAAAATGCTAAATTATTTGTTGTTCGTTATCTTTATTTTTCATTGACCTTCCTTGGTTTATAAATTGATCAATTATTAATCTGTTCTTTACGTCCTAATTTTGACTATCGATTACTCTCTGTTAACCTCGTCAAGATATAGGGCTCAAGGCGACCATGACCGATTAGTAGGGATGCATACTCCTCTTAAGCACCTGATCCCACCTGATCCCACCACTGGTATATCCAGGGATCCGTGTTTGCCCTGTTATTAATTTTATATTCTCTGTAGGGTTTATGAGGTTCATTACTGTTTTTATCTTCGCTTTTTAATTGACTACGGAATACTTCGTTTAAATGATAGGAATATAGGGTTCACTGCGGATGTGACCGATCAATAGGGGATGCTTACACCTCCTAGGCACCTGACACAACCTCTGTTATGTCCAATGATCCGTGTGTTTGTCAATCTATCTGAATTGTATTTTCTGTAGGAATTACGATATTGAATAGTGTTAGTTACCTTAGCCTTATCATAAATGGTCGAGGAATCGGAAAATCAAAATTCTATGTGCAGATGATATTGCTATGCTGCGACGACGGTATAGAAACTCGTCCCATTTTTCATCAGCTGGTTTATTTCGTTGATATTGAAATAGGAAATTAATATGAAGAAAAACGATTCAAAAAGAAGACGCTCAAGTCGACACCGTTCTAGTTTGCTGTCCAAGGAACGAGGATCTGTCAACCATCATCAAAAAAAGAAACTACAAGCTAAAGAAAAGTCTCATGATAATCAACATTGTTTTGTCACCGTACAATGGGATGATGGAAAAATTGTTGAAGTAGATACGAGAGAAATATTATTGTTTGACAACAGCCAGATAGGTAAATATTTCATCTCAAAGAGAAAGAAAGAGGGAGAATAACCCATTTCTGTTATGGAAACAACTATATGTCCCATATCAATGGGAAATGGAGAACAAATTACTTTCAGTAACATATTCAAGGGTATGTACATTAATTGGAATTTCTGTATTGATCTTTAGGGTTAATTTTAACGCCGGTCTATTCAGAAGATTTCCCTTCACCTCAGTGATGGGGTTTCGTTTGATTTCAATTCAGTCGTCCAGTAATCATACTTTTTATATTTTGTATAATGGGTATTTCTTCCATTTGATAACCTTCATTTATTGGATACCACTCATGCCAAAAAGTCTAGAGATGATAGATTATACAGAAGAACCCCGTTATCCCCAGGCTATTCCCAAACATCCCCAAACTATGTCTGAAACCACTTTTAGATGTTGACATGTTGAGAAATTTTATTCCATTGAACAAATGGACTACATAATATAACCTCCTTAATGCTAGTGGAATATAAGTTTCCATAATGGTAGGGAAATGAGGAAAACATGTGAACCATTACTTATTACAGTTGTCTTTAGTACGAAAATCGTGTTGGATCGTAGGTACATGTTATGTCCTTACTCCTCTTCTGGCATAAAAGGTCTAGTGTATATTGTCCTTAGCATTTGGTTTTCTATTTTCTGTGTTCAATTTTACTTGAGATTTATTCTCATGACGTCAGTGGGTAGACCGATCCCACGAAATCATCACAAATTACGCAATATATCATTGTGCAGAAGAAATATCCACGGAAATACATTCTAACGGAATTTTTACATTTAAAACAAATCACCACCACCACCACCACCCCCACTCCCACCCCCAACGAATTTAAATGATTGAATGATTCTATAGCATTTCGTGTCTTTATCATCGTAATCGCATTCCACACACACACACACACACACACACACACACACACACACACACACACATATATATATATATATATATATATATATATATATATATATATATATATATATATATCGCCGTAAAATGGCTGAAATATTGCCAACACGGCGTAAAACCTCAATCAATCAATATATATATATATATATATATATATATATATATATATATATATATCACGCCTTGAAAATTGAACGCTGTTAAGAGTCGTTAACTATTTATAATTGATTTTAAACAACAACTAATAGACTTAGACAAATGATTTCAGGGATTAAACATGATGCTACATGCGATGGATGTAACGCTAATAACAGCATAAAGGGAGTGAGATGGAAGTGTGCCGAGTGTCCAAACTATAATCTCTGCACAAAATGCTATATGTCTGCTAAAGATGAGCACCTCGACCATACATTCCAGCGAATTGCAGAGCCAACAGAGAGGTATTGAAGGGATATCATGTAACAGTAACGTAGCTTGTTATGAAGTAGATATAATCAATACATTGTAAATTCTATACACTGAACCTTCTGATATGAAGAACTTATATAGAGACTAGGTAAGTTTTTGTATATCTATCTTTTCTTGAATTTAACTTTTCTTTGTTTGACTATGACAGTTTCTTCAATGTATACAATTGACACAGAAATAGTGTGTTAATATTATTGGATATAACTTTGTATTCTAATTCAACGATACGTTTACTAGGGACGCACTAGATGACACCCGCAAAAACCTATTAGTCAAAGTGAAAACGGCTCTAGGAGTGTTCAAAGGCGCCAAAGTTCAGGAATTGGAGAACAATACAGGTATAAAATAGAACACAGCAGATATACGTATAACAGCGATAAACGAGATTTAGTCATACACTAGGTCATGATAGGTATGAGAACAGACGTAACCTGACAAAGCTATTGCAAAGGATTAGGTATAACTGTTATCTGTTGTGTGAGGTTTGTTGTCATAGGTAGTATGTAGTGCGTCATATCTCTAGATTTTGACTACGGATCACTACGTTTACCTAATCAAAATATAACGCGGCGTGTCTTGTGGCCAGAGAATGAATGATTCCTAGCCCCTAATCCCATTCCTGGCATGACAATGTTTACCCTACCGTGAATATAATATTTTCTGTATGAATTATGAGATTGATCACTATTCGTTAATTTCATATTTTCATTTGACAGTTGACTAGGTAGGACAACACTCATGTTAGACATATTGAATGTAGATTACCTCTGTCTGTTAACTTGTACACGATCATTAGATATGTCGACGGTGTTTTACCTGTTAACAAACATCATTTGTATTGATATCCCGATTTAATATATCAAAGTGATCTCGAAAAAAACAAAAAACGGAGTCCCCCACATCTCTTTCGTACTTAGATAGTTTATTGAAAATCGATGTTAACGCCAAAACAATCCATCTGTATAACTAAGGGGTGATACAGCATCTCAATCGTTTTCATACCTATGTCGCAATATCCCATTACCACATGCATATAGTGTTTGCGTCTCTCATCTTAGATGCTCAAGAACTTGTTCTGCTTATGATAAGTTTAAATTCGAAACAGACTACTGAAATTACAGGGGTTTCAACACTCTCGTTTAAAGTTAGCATTTCTCAAATTCTATGCTCGTTATAACAGTTTGTAATACCTTTCATATGGTCAAATACTGCGTTAGGTGTTTTATACCGATCGTTAGGTCGTTCTTGGTGCATTTATTCTGACTGTTTATGTGATCAAGATGCAAGGCTCATGCAAGGTGAAACCGGTCGGCAGGAGATGCTTACTCCCGTTAGGCACATTACCCCACCTCTGGTATGTCCAGAGGTCCGTTTTTGCCCTTCTCTCTCATTTGAATTCCTTATAGAATATATGAAAATGATTATTATGTAATGCACTACTCATTATTTTCGCCTATTTATGTTTAACATATCGATGTAGACACAGAATACCATCCATCAAATGTTGGAGTGAAGTATGAAATATTCAATTGACATTCATATACATTTAGGAAAAGAAGGAACTGTAACAGAGATATGCCATTACAGAATAGACAATGCTAGATGCATTATCATTGTTAACAGAGATGACGGCGTGGTAAGTGTTCCCCAATGAACTCAGTTTTAATTTATCTTTATACGTCACATTCCAAATTTGATGAAACCGATAGCGGCATCACAATACGTAACAAATGATGAATTCCATTTAATGAAAACCATGTTAATTACAGAACCAACCGGTCATAGGACAGTTTACCGATTTTAGAAGTGACAAAACCAACGAGACTTTCTTTTATTATCCATCTCATTTGCCTGACTTGGGAAAAGGTATAGTACAGACATTCAAAAAATGCTTCTTTTGCTGTTGTTGTTGTTTTTGAAAATACTTAAAAGGGACATAAACGGTGACGCTTTATGAAGCGCTAACGCACGTCGTGAAGCATATTGGCGCAGATCGGTACACTTCATTTCCTGAGGCCTGCTAAAGTAAAATATCGCAGTTCATACCCCGTTGCATTTTCAAAAATTGAATTTATTTTGATTATTTACATTGTAGTCAAATTTCTATCGTAATTTATAGCTTTTAAAATATGCATACATAGTTATCAAGATTCCCATGCACATCGCTCACAACTTAATCATATTCAAAAAGAAATGGCTATCATTACAAATGGTGAAAATATCGAAGACAAACAGACTGTGTGTGTCAATTTAAACTTTATCAAAAGTAAAGAGACAACCACGATTTGATACAAAACTTTCAATAGGTTTTCCTTCACGCATTTTCATTTCTAAATTTAAATTATTGACTAAATTATTGGAACCAAACCCTGAATTTCAGTTGCTCAGTTACATGTGTGTTACAGAGATCGCATTTAGTTGTTATACAAATAAGACCAGTGCCTTGTTTTTGTTTTTAGAAGTTATATACCATAATGTATGCACGAATAATCGTCTTGCCTCATATTTCTGTTCATGAAAAGGCTCAGGTAATTAACAGTACTGGATACGTTGTGTATTTTTAGTATTTCTAGATGTCTGAGCATATCAGTATTCCCGTGTTCCATGTTTTATTGAAGAGGCAGCTGTCTATGTGTCTTTACCTTATTGATTGATTGATTAAATATTGTTTAACGTCCCGCTCGAGAATTTTCACTCATATGGAGACGTCACCATTGCCGGTGAAGGGCTGCGAAATTTAGGCCTATGCTCGGCGCTTATGGCCTTTGAGCAGGGGGGGGGGGATCTTTTACGTGCCACAATTTACGTGCCACACCTGCTGTGACACGGGACCTCATATTTTGCCGTCTCATCGGAAGGATCGTCCCATCTAGTCACCTCTTACAAGCAAGGAGTACTGAGGATCTATTCTAACAACCCGGATCCCCACGGGGTCCCATTTAGAAAGCGAACGCTCTAACCACTCAGCTGCCTTATCATGTGGAATAGATACATTTCTAACTTTGTTATGACCACGATTTAACTATTCTTTATTTTTGTTACTAGTACTTTGTTGTATCTATGAAAGTTGCTTAGAGCAATCTTTTTGTAAACAAAGACATTATTTCTAAATAAATAAAGACAGTTATTATTCTCTTCATAGCAAAAGAATTATGATATCTGATACTGACAGCTGCCATTGAAAGTTTTGCTGAAAACTGGGAATAAATTATATTTCTGTGAAAAATAGAATTGGACATTAAAATGTGGAAACAATGGATAAATAAATCAATAAATAAATAAATAAAAGTGAAAAAAAAAGAAAAAAAAAGTGCCTCAAGTCGTGGCTATACTTTCGTTTCAGTACAGGTTCGTTGTTTGTTAATCATTTTGGAAACATTATGATTCACCAAGTAGAAAGAAAAAACGTCTGGGATTACGATACACCATTAGAAAGAGCTAGACAGTTACAGTTAATAAAGGGATTCAGGTTATAATAACCGTATCCCTTGCTTGTAGTAAGATATCGAATATGGTGATCAGGTCTTCCAACAGTTATAACGATCTAGTGTGTCAGTACAACTTTTCATTAAGACAAATGCTGTCTGATGTGTTTCATACCAATTGTTATGTCGTCCTTGGCACACTGATTCTGACTACGGATTGCTCCGTTTACCTGACTGGAATATAGAGCTCACAGCAGGTGTAACCGGTCGACAGGGGATGGTTACTCCTCCTAGGCACCTGATCCTGGTCCGTGTTTACCCATCCCTCTGATTTGTATTTTCTATATGACTTACGAGATTGAATACTGTTAGTTATCTTAGCCTTTTCATATGCAACAAGCCATTAAAAGTCGATAACGATGTGCACGTAAGTTTGCGTGATTTGTCCCGCGGAATAATACCGCAGTAAGAAGTGAAGGAATGTACATACTGTGTTACACCATTTTGAGTGAAGTCAGTTGTTAACTCATTCTGTTGATGATTTGAACGGCAAATTATCGTGAATGACCAATTACTGACATTTAATGGGGCAATACAATGCTATAGTTCCCTTTGAACTAGAACATTCACCTCGATTTCCAGGTTCAGGTAACAGCTAAACTTTCGTACTGCTTTATAAACAGATATTTAGAAAATGCTTGATACTTTTCTAATGTTATATCATATGTGTATCTTTCCAGATATTCAGGGATATGTCAAAGTCAAAGACGAAACCAGCCACGTTCGTATTATTTGTATTATTTACCATAGACTCCCGACGTTCGTATTTTTTGTCACAGACTCTCGACGTTCGTATTATTTTGTCATAGACTCTCGACGTTCGTATTATTTGCCATAGACTCCCGACGTTCGTATTATTTGTCATAGACTCTCGACATTGGTATTATTTGTCATAGACTCCCGACGTTCGTGTTATTTGTCGTAGACTCCCGAGGTTCGTATTATTTGTCATAGACTCTCGACGTTTGTATTATTTGTCATAAACTCCCGACGTTCGTGTTATTGGTCGTAGACTCCCGAGGTTCGTATCTTTTTGTCATAGACTCTCGACGTTCGTATTATTTGCCATAGACTCTCGACGTTTTTATTATTTGTTATAGACTCCCGACGTTCGTGTTATTTGTCGTAGACTCCCGAGGTTCGTATTTTATTGTCATAGACTCCAGACGTTCGTATTATTTGTCATAGATTCTCGACGTTTGTATTATTTGTCCTAAACTCTCGACGTTTGTATTATTTGTCATAGACTCTCGACGTTTGTATTATTTGTCGTAGACTCCAGACGTTCGCATTTTCTTGTCATAGTCTCTCGACGTTTGTGTTATTCGCCATAGACTCTCGACGTTTGTATTATTTGTCATAGACTCCCGACGTTCGTGTTATTGGTCGTAGACTCCCGAGGTTCGTATTTTTTTGTCATAGACTCTCGACGTTCGTATTATTTGCCATAGACTCTCGACGTTTGTATTATTTGTCATAGACTCCCGACGTTCGTGTTATTGGTCGTAGACTCCCGAGGTTCGTATTTTTTTGTCATAGACTCCAGACGTTCGTATTATTTGTCATAGATTCTCGACGTTTGTATTATTTGTCATAGACCCTCGACGTTTATATTATTTGTCATAGACTCTCGAAGTTCGTATTATTTGTCATAGACCCTCGACGTTTATATTATTTGTCATAGACTCTCGACGTTTCTATTATTTGTCATAGACTCCCGACGTTTGTATTATTTGTCATAGACCCTCGACGTTTGTATTTTTTGTCATAGACTCCTGACGTTTATATTATTTGTCATAGACCCTCGACGTTTATATTATTTGTCATAGACTCTCGACGTTTGTATTATTTGTCATAGACTCCCGACGTTTGTATTATTTGTCATAGACCCTCGACGTTTGTATTTTTTGTCATAGACTCCTGACGTTTATATTATTTGTCATAGACCCTCGACGTTCGTATTATTTACCATAGACTCCCGACGTTCGTATTATTTGTCATAGACTCTCGACATTTGTATTATTTGCCATAGACTCCCGACGTTCGTGTTATTTGTCGTAGACTCCCGAGGTTCGTATTATTTGTCATAGACTCTCGACGTTCGTATTATTTGCCATAGACTCTCGACGTTTGTATTATTTGTCATAGACTTCCGACGTTCGTGTTATTGGTCGTAGACTCCCGAGGTTCGTATTTTTTTGTCATAGACTCTCGACGTTCGTATTATTTGCCATAGACTCTCGACGTTTGTATTATTTGTCATAGACTCCCGACGTTCGTGTTATTGGTCGTAGACTCCCGAGGTTTGTATTTTTTTGTCATAGACTCCAGACGTTCGTATTATTTGTCATAGATTCTCGACGTTTGTATTATTTGTCATAGACCCTCGACGTTTATATTATTTGTCATAGACTCTCGACGTTCGTATTATTTGTCATAGACCCTCGACGTTTATATTATTTGTCATAGACTCTCGACGTTTGTATTATTTGTCATAGACTCCCGACGTTTGTATTATTTGTCATAGACCCTCGACGTTTGTATTTTTTGTCATAGACTCCTGACGTTTATATTATTTGTCATAGACCCTCGACGTTCGTATTATTTACCATAGACTCCCGACGTTCGTATTATTTGTCATAGACTCTCGACATTTGTATTATTTGCCATAGACTCCCGACGTTCGTGTTATTTGTCGTAGACTCCCGAGGTTCGTATTATTTGTCATAGACTCTCGACGTTCGTATTATTTGCCATAGACTCTCGACGTTTGTATTATTTGTCATAGACTTCCGACGTTCGTGTTATTGGTCGTAGACTCCCGAGGTTCGTATTTTTTTGTCATAGACTCTCGACGTTCGTATTATTTGCCATAGACTCTCGACGTTTGTATTATTTGTCATAGACTCCCGACGTTCGTGTTATTGGTCGTAGACTCCCGAGGTTTGTATTTTTTTGTCATAGACTCCAGACGTTCGTATTATTTGTCATAGATTCTCGACGTTTGTATTATTTGTCATAGACCCTCGACGTTTATATTATTTGTCATAGACTCTCGACGTTCGTATTATTTGTCATAGACCCTCGACGTTTATATTATTTGTCATAGACTCTCGACGTTTGTATTATTTGTCATAGACTCCCGACGTTTGTATTATTTGTCATAGACCCTCGACGTTTGTATTTTTTGTCATAGACTCCTGACGTTTATATTATTTGTCATAGACCCTCGACGTTCGTATTATTTACCATAGACTCCCGACGTTCGTATTATTTGTCATAGACTCTCGACATTTGTATTATTTGCCATAGACTCCCGACGTTCGTGTTATTTGTCGTAGACTCCCGAGGTTCGTATTATTTGTCATAGACTCTCGACGTTTGTATTATTTGTCATAGACTCCCGACGTTCGTGTTATTGGTCGTAGACTCCCGAGGTTCGTATTTTTTTGTCATAGACTCTCGACGTTCGTATTATTTGCCATAGACTCTCGACGTTTGTATTATTTGTCATAGACTCCCGACGTTCGTGTTATTGGTCGTAGACTCCCGAGGTTCGTATTTTTTTGTCATAGACTCCAGACGTTCGTATTATTTGTCATAGATTCTCGACGTTTGTATTATTTGTCATAGACTCTCGATGTTTGTATTATTTGTCATAGACTCTCGACGTTCGTATCATTCGTCACAGATTCTCGACGTTCGTATTATTTGCCATAGACTCTCGACGTTCGTATTATTTGCCATAGACTCTCGACGTTCGTATTATTTGTCATAGACTCTCGACGTATCTATTATTTGTCATAGACTCCTGACGTTGGTATTATTTGTCATAGACTCTCGATGTTCGTATCATTTGTCATAGACCCTCGACGTTTATATTATTTGTCATAGACTCTCGACGTTTGTATTATTTGTCATAGACTCCCGACGTTTATATTATTTGTCATAGACCCTCGACGTTTGTATTATTTGTCATAGACCCTCGACGTTTGTATTATTTGTCATAGACTCCCGACGTTTGTATTATTTGTCATAGACTCCCGACGTTCGTGTTATTTGTCGTAGACTCCCGAGGTTCGTATTATTTGTCATAGACTCTCGACGTTTGTATTATTTGTCATAGACACCCGACGTCCGTGTTATTGGTCGTAGACTCCCGAGGTTCGTATTTTTTTGTCATAGACTCCCGACGTTCGTCTTATTTGTCGTAGACTCTCGACGTTCGTATTATTTGCCATAGACTCTCGACGTTTGTATTATTTGTCATAGACGCCCGACTTCGTGTTATTGGTCGTAGACTCCCGAGGTTCGTATTTGTTTGTCATAGACTCCAGACGTTGGTATTATTTGTCATAGACCCTCGACGTTTGTATTATTTCTCATAGACTCTCGACGTTTGTACTATTTGTCATAGACTCTCGACGGTTGTGTTATTTGTCATAGACTCCCGACGTTTGTATTATTTGTCATAGACCATCGACGTTCGTATCATTCGTCACAGACTCTCGACGTTCGTATTATTTGCCATAGACTCTCGACGGATCTACTATTTGTCATAGACTCCTGACGTTTGTATTATTTGTCATAGACTCTCGACGTTCGTATTATTTGTCATAAACTCTCGACGGATCTATTATTTGTCATAGACTCCTGACGTTTGTATTATTTGTCATAGACCATCGACGTTCGTATCATTTGTCACACACTCTTGACGTTCGTATTATTTGCCATAGACTCTCGACGTTTGTATTATTTGTCATAGACTCTCGACGTATCTATTATTTTTCATAGAATCCCGACGTTTGTGTTATTTGTCATAGACTCCCAACGTTTGTATTATTTGTCATAGACTCTCGACGTTTGTGTTAGTTGTCATAGACTCTCGACGTTTGTATTATTTGTCATAGACTCTCGACGTTTGTATTATTTGTCATAGACCCTCGACGTTTGTATTATTTGTCATAGACCCTCGATGTTTGTATTATTTGTCATAGACTCTCGACGTATCTATTATTTGTCATAGACTCCCGACGTTTGTAATATTTGTCATAGACTCCCGACCTTTGTAATATTTGTCATAGACTCCTGACGTTTGTATTATTTGTCATAGACTCTCGACGTGTGTGTTATTTGTCATAGACTCTCGACGTTTGTATTATTTGTCAAAGACTCTCGACGTTCGTATTATTTGTCATAGACTCCCGACGTTCGTGTTATTTGTCGTAGACTCCCGAGGTTCGTATTATTTGTCATAGACTCTCGACGTTTGTATTATTTGTCCTAGACTCCCGATGTTCGTGTTATTGGTTGTAGACTCCCGAGGTTCGTATTTTTTTGCCATAGACTCTCGACGTTTGTATTATTTGTCATAGACTCCCGACTTCGTGTTATTGGTCGTAGACTCCCGAGGTTCGTATTTTTTTGTCATAGACTCCAGACGTTCGTATTATTTGTCATAGATTCTCGACGTTTGTATTAATTGTCATAGACTCTCGACGTTTGTATTATTTGTCATAGACTCTCGACGTTCGTATCATTCGTCACAGACTCTCGACGTTCGTATTATTTGCTATAGACTCTAGACGTTCGTATTATTTGTCATAGACTCTCGACATATCTATTATTTGTCATAGATTCCTGACGTTTGTATTATTTGTCATAGACTCTCGACGTTTGTATTATTTGTCATAGACTCTCGACGTTTGTATTATTTGTCATAGACTCTCGACGTTTGTATTATTTGTCATAGACTCCCGACGTTCGTATTATTTGTCATAGACTCCTGTTATAAGATCACAACGTATTTCTGACTTTGACGTGGATGTATATTTTATATAAGCGGAAATTTGAAATTAACAGATTTAAACTACGCTTTAGAAACAGTTGGTATTCCACAACACCCACCAGCTTAAACCATACATATCTGTTCAGATTGTTATATATTTATGTAAAAGGCTCATGGGTTACCTGTAGATGGCATGCGCGTGTTGTTCGGCAATTACATACTGTTGTATTGAAATTGATTTGAACTTTTGCAGGCAACAATTGATGTTGAACTCTGGTATGAGAGGGAAGTCCCCATGTGTTCGCCAGAAGTTCAACACTGCTTATATTTAATTTTTGCGCACAAACCAGATGACGTTTCTCCGGCAAAATCCAGTAATTATGAAGACGACTTTCGACATTTAGAGGACTTAAGGAAATTCGCAAGTTCGTATTGATAGAATTTTAACATATTGTGGAATTTACTTCATTACAGAAAGTGAACAAAAAACATATTCATACATATGCCTAATTGTGTTCCAAATGCTGAATCCATAGATAGTTCTGTCAATGGTTTCTAAACATATTTTTCCACCTTCCTCGATATGGGAAGTTCTTATATCATCCCATAAACATATGTAAATATAGTATCCTTGTAATATTACTATTCTTCAGAGATAGCCACAGGTACGTCAGTGGCTTGATCATTTGACTAGGAATGTAATAATCAGTAATGATTGTTTGTTTGTTGTTTTCCGCCACACTCAACATTTTTTTTCAGTTATCTGGTGGCGTCCAGTTATTGTTGGTGGATGAGAGAACCCAGATACAGTGTATCCGGGAAGAGACCACCGACCTTCCGAAAATAAACTGACAAACTGTTTCACATATACGCGAGCGGGATTCGAACCAGCGCCAAATAGAGGTGAGAGGCCTTGTGATTTTGAGCGCATTGCTTTAATCACTCGGTCACGGAGGCCCTAATTAGTATTGAAAAAAATATTTGTTTCAGAAGGGTTTTCATAAATATATGTTTTTGAATGGACTTTACATCTTTTTTTTTCTCTTTTTTTTTACCTTAAAGCTTAGATAGCAATCCGTAACATCAGCAGTAATATAGGACGTATGGAATTCCGGTTGAATACTTCAAAAAATATACCAATCACGCAACATGATTTCATTATATCTTACGAGTGAGATGATTCACTTAAGTACAAGGGGGACTCCGTGGCCGAGTGCTTAGAGCATCGGGCTCAAAATCACAAGTCCTCTCATCTCTGTCGGCCCGTGTTCGAATCTCGGTCGCGGCGTTATGTGAGCACGTTTGCCAGTTTACTTGCGGAACGTCGGTGGTCTCTTCCCAGGTACATTGTATCTGGGTTCTCTCCTCCACCAACAAAAATTGGACGCCACCAGATAACTGAAAAATTGTTACGTGTGGCGGAAAGCAATAAATAATCAATCAATCAATCAATCACTTAAGTACACGTACTGTATACATTAAAATATATGAACAGAAACTGCATCTTACACTAGCAGGATTGCATTTTTCTCTAGTTAGGGAAAACTTCACACACCTTGATCAGTGTTGATGAGTTTATGTGTTGTATTATTTGACAGGTAAATCTCATTTGCCGTGTCAGCTTGTAGTTGAGAAGGTGCTATTTGTAGACGAAGCAGTCGTTATCCACAAAGACACAACAAATGTCACAATACAGGTACATTAAACATTACAGGTACATCAAATATTTCATTGAGAATTAAGACTGTATTAAACATTACGGGTACATTAAACATTACAGGTACATAAAATATTTCAGGTTCATTGAGAATTAAGACTGTATTAAACATTACGGGTACATTAAATATTACAGGCAAATTAAACATTATAGGCATATTAAACCTCCCTCCGTCTCCGTTCGTAAATGGATATTTTGATGAATTGTATTTAGAAAAAGCAAATGACATATTTCCGTTCGTTTCTAATAATGGTTGTGAAATATAGCTTTTTACCTCTCTGTAGAAGATTTATGACTTTGTTATTTTTACTATAAATAATGTACCTAACATCTAAGAATATGATAGGAGTATTTACGAATAGATGGTAATGATTATAAATACTCAATGTCCGAGAGATTAATCAATGTTCATTATCTTCACCCTCTTCATACGTACATATGGTAAACTACCAACTAAACGTAAGACCCTATCAAAAATGAAGATAATGAAGATAACACAGAGTGATATAAATTTCATAAACCATCCAAAAATAAGATTGATTGATTGATTGTTTTACGTCCCGTCGAGAATTTTTCTTTCATATTGAGACGTCACCACCTGTAGATGAAGTACCACAAATTTAGACCTATGCTTAGCGCTCAGGGCCGTAGCAGTGAGGGTTCTTTAACGTGCCAACGCCTACCGTGACACGGGACCTCCGTTTTTAAGGTCATATCCGAAAGACTCTCACTTCTAAATGCCGAGCGTTTGGCGAAGGAGCAATCACTACCTATTTTTCGCGTTAGGTTTGACGCGGCCATGGCACGAGCGGCGCTCGAACTCACGACCCCCTGGTTACGAAGCGAACACTCTAACCACTGAGCTACCGTGACCGGTTTCCAAAATTAAGAAAAATATCGAAACAAGGTCCCAAGATATACTAGAGGTAGAACTATGTGTCCAATAGGAATAAGCATTCCCTTTTCACCAGTCACATCTGTCATGAGCCCTATATCATGGTCAAGTAAATGAAGTAATCCCTAGTTAAACTCATATTGTAAATAACGGGTTACTACTGGTTTGAATCATACCAAACACCAATCGACCTAGGGAAAGCTTGTATTTGAAAATTTGATCATCACAAAAATATTTTTAAAACCATATATCATGAAAACTATATCTATCTTGAGGTATGTTAGATATGTCCACGACGTGTTATTTATTGCCAATGGTCAGTTTCATTCATATGTTGATTCTATATATTCCAGTGAATTTCAAATAAAACAAAACCACGAAGTGTTCCACATCTGCTTCGTACTTAAATATTTTATTGAAAACAGTTGCTAACGGCAAACTGACAACTTAACTTTATTACAAACGGGATGATTTCAATTTCTACATCGTCAACTTCCCTTGTCTATATTGCAATAAAGCCAACATTGCATGTATATGGTGTTTATATCCCTAAAATGATTCGATACGCAAGAGATTGTTCTGAATATCATCAGGTTAAACATCGAACTGGCTACTGACAAACAAGATGATTTTACATTCTCGTCTAAAATGAGATTTTCGAAAATTTTTCCGTCGTTATAAAAATCTAGTATGCCAGTACAACCTTTCATGACCCGTTGACATGGAATGCTTACTCCTCCTAGTCACGTAATCCCGCCTTGGGTATGGCCAGGGATATGTATTTCTCTGATTTACTTAGGAATTAAGAGATTGAATACTGTTCGTTATCTCAACATTTTCCTTTGACCTCGATATTTATGAATTAGCTTCCACTGACCTCGACCTTCATCAACAATTCAAAATGCAGTGTACAAATGTTAGAAAATGTAATGAATCAGATCCCTGAGAAACAATCCAGACAAAAACATGTCCACAGATACGCAGGGAAAAGAAGAAAGATGGAATCTCTGTGAGGGAACAAATTACAAAATCTAAAACAAAATAACCACGAAACTATGATTGATTGATTATATGTTGTTTATAGTCCCGCTCGAGAATTTTTCACTGATATGGAGACGTCACCATTGCCATTGAAGGGCTGCAAAATTTAGGCCTATCCTCGGCGCCCATGGCCTTTGAGCAGGGAGGGATATTTATCGTGCCACACCTGCTGTGACACGTGACCTCGGTTTTCGCAGTCTCATCCGAAGGACCGCCCCATTTAGTTGCCTTTTACGACACGCAAGAGGTATTGGGGATCTATGCTAACAAACCGGATCCCCACCACCATGAAATTAAGAAAAAAAATAAATACAAAAACTAACATGAAGGAAAATTGCACATTGATGATGAAGACATCATATGCGCATCTTTATATGGTGAAAAATGATTATTCGAAATTTCAGAAAATTCCACACTCTAGTCTCTCAGACCATGTCCTGAAAAATCATGTGCCACAAAACATACAGAGATACGGTTCTACTCATCCCACTATACAGTCGAAGTTCCGGGTCGTATAAATATAAATGAATGCAATAAGTCATTTGTCATTAAACAAAAAATGGAAATATGAACAGTTTTTTTGATAATCATGGAAAAGCGAGGATAACGAACAGTAATAAATCTCATAAACCATACAGCGAATATCAAATAAAACTACGAGTATTATCCCGTGTTTCTTCTGTGCTCCTAATTCAACAAACTACACCATTATTCTGTTTCCATTGTTGTCGTTATTATACACGCTATATTATTAATCTCCTCTATACGTCTGTACTTTTAGCAGTTTCAGAAGATATATCATTTTGCTTTTTAAATGTTTTGTCAGAAATTGATTGAAATGGGCGTCCGGAAATTTGTTCGCGGGGACACGCAGAAAGATGAGGATGAACAGAAATATTTTCTTCGAATGTCAGTGTGTAAGTGAAAAGAGTACTGTATGCTATTTATACGCGTGTTTGTAACTGTAGGGGGCATTGATAAGTATGTCTGTAAATGTATTATGTATGTCTACTCATGTGCGTCTCTGAGTGTATTTATACATGTATATATGTATAAGGATAGGTATATTTTTTAAAATGCACGTGTGCCAATTTCAGAGCCGTTTTACACATTTGCGTGTATAAGTATATGAAAGGTCTTCTGCGCATGCACCATATAACGGCTATTTGTTGCAGATTTTTGCGGACAACAAAAGTCCCCCAAAATTAGTGGCATAAAATTATTTAAATGTTATTTAAGTATACTATAATGTATTCGTAGAAAATGGAATATATGAAAATTGCTCTTTTTAGGGTTCAAATTAAAAAAAAAAGCTTTCGACCGTAAATATACGCGTTATACAGTATGAAATGGTTTCTTTGAATATATGAAACATATTCCGCAAGTGTTTTTATGCATACAAGTTTATGACGAACCTTCTATGTAATAATAAATCAAAAGAAGAATATTAAAAGTCCCCATCATATACATCAAAAGAAATGTGTGTACCATCTATCTTTCTGTAATTTATTAAACCAGAAGTGATAACAGAATCACATAAGTTAAATAAGGAACGTGTGTTAGTTTCAGCTGACAGGGCTTCTGATAAGATTGTCTTTGGCTCATTTGTACAATTGTATTTTAAACGAACTAATCCTTAATTCCACATGTAAAATGAAGATAAGGAACACAGAATGTATGTAAGAGGGTGGAGAATTTCCTATGTTTGTCTTCATTTAAGCATGTTGCATATGTTCTGCACATATCTATGGATATGTAGCCATTTTGTAGATTGGTCTGTATAATACGTCACTGATAACAGCACAACTGATCATTAATTTGAAGAGACACAAATTCCTTCAATTTTCGAAATTTCCATATCAGTTAACCAATCACCAAGGAATATAGCTCACTACCATAATCAAGAAACGAATTTTATGACAAGAAGAAATATACAGAAAATTTCAAACAATGCACTACATGCTACCAAGAGAAACAATTCTTCTGTTTTAAAAGATGCTGAAATTTTAATATGCAATATTGTCTATACATATTGTAAACATTTCTTATCTTTGCAGATTTAAATGGACAAATTCCCTTACCCGCCTTTATTTCACTATGCATCGGAGTTACTAACACCGACGTCCTTTTCAGAGCCTCTACGAACAAAATTCCAGTCATCTGTTTCAAGGTTATTACTGAGAGTTAATTGAGAACTTCTGCTTGAATATTGTTTTACGTCCCGTTCACGACATCCGTCACCAGTGGAGAGACGTCATCAACCTTATTTTGAGTGACACATAACTGTGAATCACCCTAAACCACTCTGTATGCGATTTAATCATGTCGTGATTAGCATAAGCTGATGTATTCAGGATATATGCTTATGTGTCGGGTGTAGCAATAGGAAGAAAATATATCAACTAGAGCTCTTACACAATTTTGTGCAGTTACATTAAATCTAAAACAATTCGTGTTTTCAACTAAAACTGCCCAATCCCTCTCCTGACATCAATTTCTAAAATCGTTAAGTGGACGGCTCGCTACATGGTTCAAAATAGTAACTTCTAAGCTTGTTACCATATAGGTAGACTCGTGAACAAACATAATTTAATCGTTTGCATATAGTCCATATAATACACAATAGATTATAAACACATTTTCTAATTTCTATATAGAATCATTCTAAGTTAAAATGAGAGAGAGAGAGAGAGATTTTAAAAGCTTTACAGGCATATTTGTTGCAAGATTATACAACAAAACTTGTTTAGGCATTATGTTCTTTAGTCGAAAAAAATATTGAATTGCCAAACGACATATACTTCAACGCTGCCTACGTTTCCATGCATAAAAGGTATGGCGTCAGTTTCCCGCATTTTTGCAAGCTAACAAATAATAATAATGATAATACCATATCTATATAGCACCTTTCCATACACCATGCACGCTCAGAGGTGCTTTACAATACATATGTACTACAGAATGTTATACACATAATATATAGAAAATAAAACATTAAAAATCATTATGACATAAAAGGTCTCATCACATGTAAACAGTCCGTATCTAAATTGAACACGTTGAGACACGGAGGTTATTTAGGACTATTTTTGTTATTTCATGTGTATTCGAAATACCCATACACCGCATCCCGCTGTATGCACGGTGTAACACAGGCCTTTTTAAAAGGTGTGTTTTCCAGCGTGCGGTGAGAAATACCCGCAACCTATTTTGTATAGTAGATTACATGTAAAGTATGTTTTAAGTGTTTTGATATTGATTTCTTTCGAGAAATGATTCAGATTTCTAATTCAGCTTTGAATGACCCTAGTATATTCCCTCTTTCACCACAGGATGAAATCGTCCTTTTCTGTGAACTTAAAGGTGACTAAATGGTAACTGAATGATAACTGAATCAACACTGATAAAATACTTTTCAATCACCTTTTAGTTACCATTTAGTTATCATTTAGGTCACTGAATAACATTTCAGTGACCATTCAGTCAGGGTTCTGTGGCTATAAAGTCGGGTTTCAGTGACCTTTCAGTCAAGTTTCAATGACCATTCAGTCAGGTTTCAGTGACCTTTCAGTGATCATACAGTCAGTTTTCCGTGACCATTCAGTAAGATTTCAGGTAGGTTTCATTCCTGTTTTAGCAACCAGTCAGTCATGTTTAAGTGACCATTCAGTGAGCTTTCAGTCCATTAAATCAGATTTAAGCAACCATTCAGTTAGGTTTCAGTGAAATGTAATACTTATCGTTTACATTTTAGTGACCATTATGTCATATATTAAGACAGCAGTCTTCCATAATTGTTTACTTACATTATGTTGATATTTCCCATTCTATTCCTGCCTCTTCCACTAATTGTTTTGTTGTTTCAATGATATATATGGTTTATTTCATAAAGCAGTTTGTTCTTCTCTAGTTACATGTAAATGAAGAATTAAATTTATTATTGTAAGTTATACTTTGAATAAATATATCATTTTATGAATAGCTCCTTTATTTGCATATCAAAAACTTCTATAAGATGTAAAATTCTTTTATATCAAAAAGTAGTACCTACGCAAACGAGTTGTTCGGCCTTCTTTCATTATCACTCCTATAGTCTGCTTTCCGAAAAGCGCCCAACCAGAGGAGTATGGTGTTCCCGAACATTATACTAATTGCATTACCTTTTTTTCTCTTGTTCAGAAAGAAGCCAAGTTTGTAGAGGTATTGACAATAGAAGACAAGGTTCATTGTGTGAAGGTTTGGGAGTATAAAATTGACTTGAAGACCCCTTGGAAAGTCACCAATGTGTGCGTGAAGGATTGTGACATTGATTGTTTTGGCAGAGATGGCGACGAGGATGAAATTACCAGTGTCGATGATATACCAGGCGATTTAGAGAACTTGCCTGCGCTGGTGTGCTCTTTGTTGATCGGAGGTACACTAGCATTTATTGTATGATAGATTTTCATGTTCATCGGAATATTTCAAGATAATAACCTTGTGATGTCCCTTTTCTTTCAGTTTACATGTATGCTTCTTCCTTCGATATCTTCGTAAGTGAGCAATTTTATATTTTACTGCAAAATGATTGTTTTGTATACAGCGCATTGCCTTGTTTAAAGTTGTGCTGTTTAAAACAAATATTTTAGCTACTTTTTGTATACTTTATTTTCATTTTTGTTTTGTTTGTTTTTTAATCGTATATTGTTTTTACAATATGTGCTGTGTTTATAATTTGTGTTTTATTCATAATTTCTGTTTTGTTTACTATCGTATATTTGTTTACAGCATTTTCATTGTACACTGAAGTACTTTTTGATTTTCTTTTCTCATATTTTTTTTCTCTTTTCTAAAGGGGAACAACAGTCAGATTTACCCAAACGCATTGTCGATGTATTTGATGAAAATCGGAAAATGGAAAATACCCAAAAATTTCATCAAAGAATCATTTAACCATCGGTCGATTGAATTTATTTGTGAACAGGTAAGCATAAAATGTTCTTTATTGATTGATTAATTGATTGATTGTATGTTGTTTAAGGTCCTTCTCGAGAATCTGTTATTCATGTGTAGACGTCACTATTCCCGGTGAACGGCTACAATGTTTAGGTATAGGGGAGGAATCTGTATCGTGTTAAACCTGTAGTGACACGGTCTTCGGTTGTTACGGACTCATTCAAAGGACCGCCCCAATTAGTCGTCTCTTACGACAATCAAGGAGGTACTGAGGATCGATTTTTACCCGGATCCCACGGGGTTTATACAGCTAATCAATCTAATAGCAGATATACTAGTATCAATACAGATTTGTTTAAAAGTCGATTTCGGTGTAATTTTTATTCTTTTTTACTGTAGAAAATGACTGAACAGTTTCGAAATGGTCTTTGGAGAGATTTGGAATCAAAGACCCAATCAGCCTATGTCGTACCGAAATGGAAAGAGAAAGGAAAAGGTATTAAAGTAAAACCATATGCTTAGATTTGTTTACGGGCCATTCGATTACAATATTAAACCATATGTAAAAGATTTGTTTACATTTTTGCATACAATGACAACAAACAAATAGTCATGTGTTCAAAACTTTCAGCTTAAATATACATTAGAAAATTCCATAAAATTATTTTACCTATATTTTTCTTCGAATTGCACGGGAAGAGTATGTTTTTTTTAAAAAGAATATTACGCTGGTAAAATTGTAACATATGTGTAGCATATCATAAACATATGATTAACATTACTTTTGAAATGAATAATATCCATGTAAAAGGAACACACCAAATCGTTGCTACGGTTCTACTCCCTACTTTACAAACAAAAGCTTACAGGGGTCTCCGTGGCCGAGTGGTTAGAGCATCGGGCTCAAAATCACAAAGCCTCTCACCTCTATCGGCGCGCGTTCGGATCTCGGCCGTGGCGTTATGTGAGCAAGTTTGCCAGTTTACTTGCGGAAGGTCGGTGGTCTATTCCCAGGTACAGTGTATCTGGGTTCTCTCCTCCACCAACAAAAACTGGACGCCACCAGATAACTGAAAAATTGTTGAGTGTGGCGGAAAGCAATAAATAATCAATCAATCGAATCTTGCTGGCCAAGAAACAGTTTTAAAAACATGTTTCCTTCTGAGTGTGATAGTATCTAGCAACGGGCAATTTTACTAGACAAGGTGGTGAAAGTATAAAAACCATCACATGTTTAAGGTCTTTTGAGCATGAATGCGCTTTCGAAGTACCTCCCCTGAATAAAACAAAACATTTATGTCGAATGTGTAGTTTACATGGCAGCTTTCTGACATAGTGCGGATTCAAGTTTGTTAAAATCATGTTAGATTATAGACTACAATAAGATATGAAAGTTTTAGAGGGGAATATATAATGAACATCTTTAAAATTCTTCTCATGAATCACTGGACCAGAAAAGTTTAAAATTACATGCCAGTTTCCTAACATAGGACAGATTGTGAAATCCATGTCACCATGGGTAGGGTGGGGCCACAATAGAGGACCAAAGTGTTATATGCTGATGTACAGGAATATTTAAAAAAAAAAAAAAAAAAAAAAAAAAACATCTCTTGAACTATTTAAGCAATGTCTTTCACATTTTGTATATAGATTTTTTTAACAAAGGAAACTTTCACGTGATGTCATAGTGTGATCTTCTGAACTTGTCCTGCACATTTCGCTTCCTTTTGGTAAAAATCTCCCCTAAACACTATTTAAGATCGATCTTTTATATATATATATATATATATATATATATATATATATATATATATATGACTTTTCATATTTCAAACCATGACGGGACCTCCGTAATAACAATGTCTTTCACCTCTATTCGGCGCTGGGTCGATTCTTTGAACTGGAGTTGAACTATTTATAAGAAAATATAAGTTATTATGTAGCTGGGACTTTCATATGTTGTGTATAGATTCTCTATGTCAAGTCTTTATACACAATACTTAGTTAGAAAATACTGCCTTGGGTTATTCATATTTCGTATATAGGCTCTTTCTAAGAAGAATTTATGAAGTTTGACCTTGGATGTGAAGCCATTTTTTAAATTTCTAACCTATTCAATATTTTCTGAACTATTCAATGTGTATCTTTCATGTTTTGGATATAAAACGTTTTTATAGCAAGACCTTTTATCACATGTTATCTCCTCTGATCTTATAACCTTGAATATTAGCCCACGTTTAAGAAAACATAACCTTTGACACATTTCAGAATTATTCAAGGTAGGACTTTCATAATTTTGGGGCCTCCTTGGTCGAGTAGTTAGAGCATTGCGCTCAAAACCACCATGTTTCTCACCTCTATTCGGCGCGGGTTCGATTCCCACGCCGATATATGTGAGAAAGTTTGCCGTTTACTTTCGGAAGATCGGTGGTCTCTTCCCGGGTATATTGTATCTGGGCTCTCTCCTCCACCAATAAAAACTGGACGCAACCAGATAGCTGAAACAATTGTTGAATGTGGCGGAAAACAATAAACAATCAATCGATCATATTTTAGAGCTTTTTTTATGACAAGACCATATTCGATCTTGTGACCCTGATATACTTTCTTGAAAACTGACCTCACGTAATCAATATTTCTTAAACTATTTAAGGTAAGCATTTATATTTTGTACATAGATTCTTTAGGGAAATACTTTCATATACTTCAGCATTTGACCTTGTGATCCTGACCCGGAAGTTTGATTTACTTGTAATGAAAATCTGAATTATCCAATATTTTTTTGATTATTTAAGATAAATATTTCATATTTTTTATATAAATTTCCTCTGTCAGGGCCTTTCATATCATACCATGATACGTGATCTTGCGACTTCAGTCTTATCCGGGGCCTCCGTGACCGAGTGCTTAGAACATTGCTCTCAAAATCACAATGCCTTTCACTTCTAGTCGGCGCGGGTTCGATTCTCGCTCGCGCCGGTATATGTGAGTATGTTTGCCAGTTTACATTCGAAAGGTCGGAAGTCCGTCAGATGGGACGTTAAAGGGTGTCCCGTGTCAAGGATTACAACCCCCTTGGCTCGTAAAAGATCGTTTCCTTGATTTTCGAAAAACAGTAGGCTCACTGAGGGCCGTCAGGGAAACTTCACAGTTCATAACCAACAATGTTTCAGTTGTTTAATCGCCGTGAAAATGGCTGAAATCAATCAATCAATCAATCGAAAGGTCGGTGGTCTCTTTCCGGGCACATTGTATCTGGTTTTTCTCCTCCGCCAATAAAAACTGGACGCCACAAGATAACTGTAGAATTGTTGAGTGTGGCGGAAAACAACAAACAATCAATCAATCTTATCCAGATCATGTTGTTCATATTGGATTTGATGCAGCTCTGTTTGATGTGAATTCATTTTCAGCCATGTTGTGATCATTTGGTGCTATGTTGGGGACATAATATGAGGTCAAATATTTTCATGGGAATAAAACTCCACCAAGCGTCTTTTCAGAATCACAACAGCCGAACAATGGCAGGGTCAAACAAAAGAGCTAAAACCAAAATATTCCATTCTATTATTTACTTTGATGAAATTATGGCTTTACTGAGGATTAGAAGTATTCAGTTTTATAAGTATATTCTCACACAATTATCGAATTTGATGGCTCTATAACCTCAATTGTAAGCTTTGTTTGATTGATTGATTATTTATTGCTTTCCGACACACTCAACAATTTTTCAGTTATCTGGTGGCGTCAATTTTTTGTTGGTGGAGGAGAGAACCCAGATACAATGTACCTGGGAAGAGACCAACGACCTTCCGCAAGTAAACTGGCAAACTTGCTCACATAACGCCGCGGCCGAGATTCGAACACGCGCCGACAGAGGTGAGAGGCTCTGTGATTTTGAGCCCGGTGCTCTAACCACTCAGCCACGGAGTAAGCTGTGTTTATATAGCAGGGCGTAGACCCGTAACAACGAAATTCCAGCAAACGTAAAAACCGTGTAAAAATATACCTCCACATGTATTAAACATTTGATCAAAAATTCTATCATAGGTTGAACATATGTTAAATATATGACTTTTTCAACTGATATTAATCATATATTTGAAGTCTGCAGTGTGGTCAACATGTTTTTCAAACATAAGGTAAACATAGTTTCAAATTATATAGTCACCAAATGATGATAAAATGATGATAAAATAATTTGTGTAATTTGAATTTACCTGTGTATGTCAGCGGAGGAGGGTTACTCCTCTTAGGCATTAAACACATGTTACAAATTTACCTTTATATGCCTCACAGTGAGTGTGACTAGCTAAAGGAGGATGCTCACCCCTCTTAGACACCTGTTCACACATCTTTTATGTGTAAAGATCCGGGTTTTCTCTTCTCTGAATTTGGTAAGATATAGGATTGTGAGATTGATCACTGCTCATTATCTTCGTATTTCCATGAAATAAGAACTCACCTTCACTTGTTCAGTACACATACATGTATAGTAGGATAAAGTTTCATCGTAATCAGTGATTACAGAAATGGCGGTAATGTTATCAATATTGGTGAGGTATGTCTTGAACAAGATTTTCGACACGTATTTCTTTTCTTTCTTTTTTTTTTGCTATAACTGTTCCAGATATCAAAGTCACAATGAAGGTAGAGACGGACCACCATACAGACAGACAGACAGACAAGCATGCACTTAAAATCTACCATCCTGTGCTAAACAAGTACATATTTGTACATTGAAACATTTCAAGATATTGTTTTGCAATTCAAGTGTATTAAACTTGAGTTGATTCCCAGTAAAACTTTAGTGTTTTTAGACACTTCTTAATTGTATATGATTAACTATGATATTACTCAAATTCTATGATGTTTTATGATATATTTCCATATGTATGTATGTGATGACAGAATCACAACATCAACTAGTCTAATAACTAATCGGGCAATCCTGTATAAATAAAGGATATCATTGTCATTGTTATTATTATTATTATTATCATTATTGAGAGACTTCCTTGACCTTGGTTTTTCATCTCAAAATCTGAAGGTCTCTAATAATTAAATACCAATGTTTGCATATTTGGATATTTTATCAAACATAGATGTTAACGGCAAGTTAACAACTGATTGCGCCGCCCGCGTGGCGCAGTGGTTAGAGCGTCGGGCTCAAAGATCTGATGATCCTTGAGTCGGGGGTTCGAATCCCACTGTGGGACATGGGTGCCGGTCTTTCGGATGAGACCGTATAAACCGAGGTCCCGTGTCGCAGTAGGTGTGGCACGATAAAGATCCCTCCCTGCTCAAAGGCCCTGAGTGCCGAGCATAGGCCTAAATATGCAGCCCTGTCACCGGTGATGGTGACAGCCGCCGGATAGCTGAAAAATTGCTCAGGCGGCTATAAACAAACAAACAAACAAACAAACAAACAAAAAACAACTGATTGCGACTACCAACCCAATGACTTCAACTTCGTTGTCGTCAACTTTCCATATTTATGTACCAATATTCCATTATCACCTGCATATGCTGTTTCTGCCTCTCGACTGATTCAATGAAAAGGCTAAGATAACTAACAGTATTCAATCTCGTAATTCCTATAGAAAATACAAATCATAGGGATGGACAAACACGGATCCCTGGTCATACCAGAGGTGGGATCAGGTGCCTAGGAGGAGTAAGCATTTACGAATATGCAAAACAATGTGGGTATATTTGATTTTCATTACAAAATAAATATTTTGTAGATTATACGGAGGAGGAGGAGGAGGAGGGAGACTGGACGTCAGGTATTTTTTTCTTTTCCATCTTCTTATTTTTCTATTCGATTGTGGAAACAATTAATTCCCGGAAGTTCAACCAAATAATGTTCTGTCCTGTACAACAATATATCATATAGAAAGAACTGACGATGCAGATAGTTTGAGTTATCCCTATCTGTAAACAACATTGTATTAGAAGTATGAAAATCGATTAAATTGTATGATTTATTCCAGATGGAAGACTAGATGTGAAAGTTTCCGACCTTTACGGTTTAATTTTCTTCGCACTTCTGAGAAAGGGATACTATGATGGTGCAAAACAGCTGATAGAAACAGGCTGCGTAAGCATAATGTTATACACTTGTACGTTTCACATTAGTATCAAGGTTTGTATTAACTGGTAGTTTTTTTAGGCCAATTGAATCATTAAGGTCGTTCTTTATATTGATCTGTTGTTGCTTGTGATTGAACTAATAAATGTGTTTTTAATGTATTCATATACAACTCACTATTAAGTCTCATGTGTTTCCTACCCATTGTTAAGCCTTTCTTGACACACTGATTCTGACTACGGATTGCTTTCTTTGCATGCTGGGGCCTCCGTGGCCGAGTGGTTAGAGCATCGGGCTCAAAATCACAAAGCCTCTCACCTCTGTCGGCGCGTGTTCGAATCTCGACCGCGGCGTTATGTGAGCAAGTTTGCCAGTTTACTTGCGGAAGGTCGGTGGTCTATTCCCAGGTACATTGTATCTGGGTTCTCTCCTCCACCAACAAAAACTGGACGCCACCAGATAACTGAAAAATTGTTGAGTGTGGCGGAAAGCAATAATCAATCAATCAATCTTTGCATGCTGATTTTGCATACGAATTTTTTTCTTTTACCTGATGAAGACACAGGGCTCATTGCAGGTTTGACCAGTTAATAAGGCGCCCACTTCATTTTAAAATTTTAAAAATTGATAGAGATTGATCAGTGTTCCTTATTTCTATTTGCTCCTTAACAATATTCTATCAATGTCTCCCTATTAATTTTAGGGTAAATTGGCCTCGAAATTTACCAAAGCATATACCTACAGGGACAACATAGACTTGTTAAATATTTAACAAATTGTTAATAAACTTATCAATACATCGCAACGTGGAAAAACTTACTAACCTAATACGCAATAAACGTAGTTATTCACAAATTTACGTTTGGTTGATATTGCAAGAAGGGTCCCATGGGGATTCGGATTGAAATAGGTCCTAGGTACCCCTTGCTTGTCGAAAGAGGCGAGTAAATGGCCGATCCTTTGGATGAGACCGTACAAACTAAGGTCCCGCGTCACAGCAGGTGTGACAAGATAAAAATTCCCCCCTGCGCAGAGGCCGTAAGCGACTAGCATATACCTAACCTTTGCAGCCCTTCATCGGCAATGGTGACGTTTCCATATTAGTGAAATATTATCAATCGGGACGTTAAATAATGTACAACCAACCATTACAAAGAGGAGTAATTCAAATTGCTAAATGGTAAATGGTAGAATTTGATTGAAGAAAAAGCGTACACTTGGAATTGATTTAGATTAAAGCATAATTAAATTATCCGCAAGTATTTCTGAAAATCAATAAAGATATAACTTTTTATATATATCAGGCCATTGCATCGCTTGATTTTTATAAACTGTGGTGATGGGGGTTGTAATAGGTATTCAATATCCCTTGCTTGTCGTACGAGGCGACTAAATGGGGCGGACCGTTGAAACCGCAGCATTCGATGCCCCGTGTCACAGCAGGTGTGGCACGATAAAGATCTCTCCCTGCTCAAAGATCGAAAGCCCCGAACATAGGTCTGAATTTTACAACACGTCACTGGCAATGATGACGTCTCCACATGAGAGAAAATTTACCTCGAGGGACGTTAAACAATACGCATTACAACCAACCGAACAACTATGAGTAAAAAATTCTCCAGCTGAATATAATCAAACAATCAAACAATCAACCAACCAAACAACTTAATAATTGCTAAAATCCATCAAACTAATTGAAAGTCCGAATGTACCGATAATAAATGCGCTTAAAGTGCAAGTGACTATTATGGATGAAATGCTAATTGCTCTACAAACAATTATTCTGTAAATAACAGTAAGTACGTACATGAAGTAATGCTGGCATTATTTTCATATCTATATAGGTTCGAATTCCATACCTTTTGATCGGGTGTGTCATTCTACAAGAGGCGGCAGATGACTGGAATACAAGTCAGCTACAAAAGGAAAAGATCTTGCTGATGAAAACGTAGGCATTTTATGTATCCTGTGCACGTGATGTCACCTCTGGC
Organism: Ostrea denselamellosa; assembly: GCA_024699665.1. Classification (NCBI taxonomy): domain Eukaryota; kingdom Metazoa; phylum Mollusca; class Bivalvia; order Ostreida; family Ostreidae; genus Ostrea; species Ostrea denselamellosa. Next base: position 3,379,739 of record JAMZEH010000075.1, on the reverse strand, counting down.
GTTTCCAGGGCGCAGTTTTTGACCTATCCTAAACATTGTGGTTTTTACAGGATTACTGTGTGAAAATAACAGTGATGAATTTCATAATTCCCATGAAAAACACAAAATTAAGAGCAGGGTAAATACGGATCCTTAGTCACATAAGAGATGGAATCAGTTGTCTAGAAGGAGTAAACATTTCATGCATTTATCACTATTCGTTTTCTTTATATATGGTATGTCCAGGGGTCAGTGTTTGCCCATCTCTCTGATTTATATTTTCCATAGGAATTGCGGGTTTAGTACTGTCACCTTAGACTTTCTTCCGTTATTTATTTATGCGCCCTATATTTGGACGGTCCACTTTATGATACAGCCTTGTCGGTACACCCCTCCGTTAGACGTTTTATGTTACTTTCACATACCAATTCGAAACTTACCGTGTAGCCTCTTTGTGAGTCCCTCCATGGGATGTTGCAATTTTAATTCATTTCTACATCTCTTACAATAGGGTAAGTTACTTACACAAATGTTTTAAACAGAGTTTTACTTTATTAGGGCTTTGCCCACAGGCGAGTGTTATATTGTATTATCAGTGTTCCTTTTTTGGCTACCGTTTCAACTGAATTAAAAAAAAAATGTATGAATTTATATCAATGTCACTTGTCAAGTGTGAGTTTGAGCTTTCTTCACCTCTTTTGAAACAATTTATCAGTGGATAACATAAGACTTTTTTTCAGCTTTTTCATCTATTTTGAATGAGTAATAGACCTTGAAATTGACAAATATTGTCACAAAGCGGGACCCATCTGTGCTGTTTGCCATGAATAAGGTCTAGGTTGAAATTTAATGTTAAAGATAAAAGGACTGGATAGCACAAGACGCCTTTATAGCCTCTCTATTTACTGACACCTATTCCAGTCATGATCGTAAACATGCACATAAATAAGAACACAATTAAATGTTTTACTTTGTCATTTTCAATATTGGTTGCCTACTAATTCACTGAACCTATTACAAATCAACTTTTTTGCATATAATTTATGTTATATATTTTTTTATATTATTTTTTTAATAGTATACGGTTCTTACTACCTTCCTTCCTTAGTCACAAGTTTAAGCATTAACAAGATCATCGAAACTATCATATATATATATATATATGTATATATATATATATATACTGATGGACTTTAAAAACGCAACACACGTTTTTTTTTAATTCATTCATTGCAAATATTACATATAAAACTTTAATTGCAAATTTTACCCAACATACATGGTCTTGTTTTTTAAAACCTATCCCTTGATTTATCAGTGTTCATTGTTTGCGCGTCTGAGTAGCATCGCGCGCAATTTTCAGGGTTTTTTTCAAACACGTGGGAAGGTAATAGAGGAGTTTTTCGCGATAAAACAACTTTGTTGGTGAAAGCATATACACCACTAACAGAAAAAAAAATTCAAAACCAAGACTATGCCGCCCTTAAGCAATGAAATGCGCAATCAGGCACTTGATATGCTGCAATCAGGCGTTAGTCAGCGTGAGGTTGCTAGGTGTTTTAATGTCATTCCTTGTACAGTTAACCGGTTGTTGTCACGATTCCATCAGACAGGATCCCTAAATGATCGCCCAAGACCTGGTCAACTGTTTAGGACAACGCCACGGCAACAAGCGTTCATACGGCAACGTCATCTGTGCAATAGGTTTACAGCCGCTGCGACCACGGCGAGATAAATCATTGGACGTAATGGAAGGCCTATTCATTCTAGAACCGTGTCCAGAATTTTGAAACGCTATGAGATCCGCTGCAGAAGACCCAGAAGGGAAGACACCTTAAACCGCATCACCGACGGTACAGATTGCAATGGACAAGTCAGCATCTGACTCAACATCAAAATTGGTTACATGTGGTGTTCTCACATGAGTTCAGATTCAAGTTAGCAACGCAGATGGCAGATGGAGAGTTTACCGTCGTTTATATGAACGTTTTCCAGACAATTGTGTCCTGGAGGGCGACTGGTTTGGAGGGGAAGGGGGTGCTGGGTCTGGGATGCTGTTATACACAATTTTCGGTCACAACTGGTTTTAAATGGAACTGTCACTGCTAGGAGGTATGTGGACGAAATTATGCAGCCTGTTTTAGCACCATTAATGCATAAGCATAGGCAAGGAAATTGGTATATTTTCCAATAGGACAGTGCGCGCACATACAGCAAGATCGACACTTTTTTTTTTCAAACGAACGCAAAAACCGAGGTCCCGCGTCACAGCAGGTGTGGCACGTTAAAGATCCCTCGCTGCTCAAAGGCCATAAGCGCCGAGCATAGGCCTAAATTTTGCAACCCTTCACCGGCAATGGTGACGTCTCTATACGAGTTAAAAATTCTTGAGCGGGATGTAAAACTAATATAATCAATAATAATCAATCGAACGTCATTGAAGTCCTTGATTGGCCCGCTATGTCCCCAGACTTGAATCCAATCGAGCATTTGTGGGACGAGCTGGGGAGACGTGTGCGCAGCCGCCAGCCTCAGCATCAGAATCCTCAAGAATTAGGGAGAACCTTGTTGAAGGAATAACAGAATATTCCTAAGGGACCATCCAAAATGTTTGACAATCAATGCCACGTCGCCTTCGCGCCATCATCACTGTTAATGGAGGCGATACCCGATACTAGTGAACAAAACCACATTTTTGACGCACCCCTCATTGACATTCATTTCAATTGTAGCCTCTTTGTGAATAAAATAATGTTCAAAATCAAAGAATAGTGTTCAGTTAACATGGTTTATAGTATAACACTCTGAATTGGTTTATTAGATATATGAACAAATTTATAATATATCAAATTATCAAGTCCGTCAGTAAAAGTACCAGTCGCAGTAGCACAGTGGTTAGAGTGTTCGCTTCGTAACTGGGAGGTTGTAAGATCGAGACCCTCTCGTGCCATGGCCACGTCAATTCTAAGACTTAGAAATAGGTAGATATTGTTCCTTCGCCAAACGCTCGGCATTTGGAAGTGAGAATCACAGGTCTTGTGGGCATAAGCATCAAAATATTTTCTTTTCTTTGACTAAAGAATTTTTGTACAAGGATTTTTTATAGAACACGTCTTTTCTGTTTTGAAGAAAACAACGTTGATAAATATGATATGAAATATGTCTTCAAATGTATTTGCATAGCCGATAACATTTCATTTCATTTAAAGTATGTGTCTCCCGATATATCCAAACTATTGAGAAAAGTATTCACATAGTCGCATCATTTGTCAATGGTGCGGTACACTACGGAGTATCTCTCGTTGCACAGAAAAAAGTTATCCTTTCACTGATGGTGTATTTAAAACTTCAAAGGTCATTAATGTGACGTAAAGATGTTTGTTGTCATATGCAGCCATACTTATACATGGAAGGCAGTGATTAGAAAACATTTCTTGAAATCATCCGAACTTCATAAGGGCTTCCAGGAAAGCATCGTAACTCAGTTCATGGTGGTAAACATTTGAAACAGTTCGCAAATTATTATAAGTTTCCTAAATCAACCGTCTATGGCGCTTGGAAAAAGTACCGAGATCGAGGTACAACAGAAAGTAAATAAAGACGTGGATGAAAGAAAAACTTGGCTGAACACTCAGAATGGAGAGTTAAACAAACACGGATGGAAAAAAGATCACTTTCGGACGTTGCAAGAAAGTATGATATAAATAAAGAAAGCTAATTTAGCTATGTTTAATTGAAACTGAAAATATATTTTTTATAGAGAAAATATGGTCCGAGTTACCAATTGTATAAAACTTGTGCAATGATATGCGGATAAAAGAAGCCGGACTGACGAGAGTCACATTGCCGTTGGAAATAACTGTCTAGTATATGTATTGGCTGCTACACTGCATTATCCTCGAAACTGATCAAATATTTGGTGGTGCGCTACGTGTCATGTCATTGGTACTCTTTGTAGCGTAAATGACAACATTAATTATGAACAATACATAGATAACTTTCGGTCCTTTGTACCAAAGCACTTTCAAGATGACAGGTATCTGTTAAATGGGTGACATTATATTTGTTCATCGATCTGGTCTTTCACAAAAGTACAAATTTAACAACCAAATTCCAACACAGACGAGGCCGGCAAAACCACCTAATTAAAGCCCCATAAAAGTATTTGGCTTGAATATAACAGACAACTTCAAAATCGTATTTGCACATTCATTTCTGATGATGAACTGTATAATTAACATCTGGAAATCTGGATGTCAGTTACTGAAAATTATACAAAATTTGTATGATTTAAGTACGATTTTGAAAACAACGAAATGTTTTGAAAATCGTACTTAAATTTTGAGGTATGGGATATGGTCCAAATTACTGACAAGTATGCATTTTATTAGTTAATTTCAAGAACTTGAATATATCTCTAACAAATGAAGAAAATAGAGTAAATTAATATACCTGCCTACTGAACGATTCATTTCGAACATTGGGAACGAACTCCGTTATAATTAGCTCTAGTTATCTCTCAGCGTTGTGTGTAAATGTATGAAAAGGTGAGGGCATCTGGGATCGACCTCATACTGCTAGAAAGGCTATCAATCTGAGAGTAAGGTAAAACACGGCTCCCTGGATATGATGCGATCAACCTCATACTGCTAGAAAGGCTATCAATCTGAGAGTAAGGTAAAACACGACTCCCTGGATATGATGCGATCAACCTCATACTGCTAGAAAGGCTATCAATCTGAGAGTAAGGTAAAACACGGCTCCCTAGATATGATGCGATCAACCTCATACTGCTAGAAAGGCTATCAATCTGAGAGTAAGGTAAAACACGGCTCCCTGGATATGATGCGATCAACCTCATACTGCTATAAAGGCTATCAATCTGAGAGTAAGGTAAAACACGGCTCCCTGGATATGATGCGATCAACCTCATACTGCTAGAAAGGCTATCAATCTGAGAGTAAGGTAAAACACGGCTCCCTGGATATGATGCGATCAACCTCATACTGCTATAAAGGCTATCAATCTGAGAGTAAGGTAAAACACGGCTCCCTGGATATGATGTGATCAACCTCATACTGCTAGAAAGGCTATCAATCTGAGAGTAAGGTAAAACACGGCTCCCGGAATATGATGTGATCAGGTATCTAGGAGGTGTAAGCATGCCCTGTAATCTTGTCACATCCACTATTTTTATACCGATTATTTTAAACTACCCGGTGCTTACATGGCATTTAATCGCACCTCTAGTGTAATCAGGGGTCCGTGTTTACCCTGTTTACGTTTTGTGTTGTTCTTTAACGTATTTATGAGATTGATCACTATTACCTCTACATTTATTCTTATAAAAGCTTCAGTTCAAAAACTTATCATATCCTTAGAATATATCTTAATTTGGTACACTCTTTAATGGGTATGCTTAGATGCTTATATTAATTTCTATCTCTTCAATAGATTGTGCACCCAACAAGCCCTTAGGATAACGAGTTGTATTCACGAGGCTGACACTAAAGACAGGAAACAAACCAGAGACGGGAACATATCAGGACCACGAATTGATCACGCGGGGAAACTTCTTTTGAATCACGGGTACCTTTCAAACGCCATAAAAACTGAAAATAGCGCTTATCTGAACGACGAAATTGTCAAAAAGGTCATCAGTCAGATGTGGTACAAACAGGATAGCCTCTCTTTTCAAAAGGTAAATATTTATTCCACTGTGGAATAGAACTTAACACATTCCGATAAGGAATACAAAATTAAGAGTTGGGCAAACACGCATCCCTAGATATACCAGAAGTGGAATCAGGTGCTTGAGAAGAGAAAGCATTCCATGTTGATCTGTCACACACTCGCTGTGATTCCTATATCTTCATCAGCTAGACGGAGTAATCCGCAATCAAAATCGGTATGTAAAGAACGGTCAAAATTTGATAAAATATTAAGAGAGTGCGTTACGTAAATGATAATGATATTAACTACGACTGGTTTGATCAAAATACACACTGCACGTTCAGTATTGAGGTTGTATCTATCTTATAGAATGTGCTTAGCATAACAATGCGTCAATTTACGTCACATTTTTAATTTTAAAGTCTTAACATATTTCCCGCTGTACTTTTCAAACCTACCTTCAGATATACATTATAACGTCATATGATGAAAAACTATATGTGGCATATTTACCAGGAATATATGTTAAATCCAACATTTAAACATGCAGTAAATTCCCATACGATCTGAGAATTCGCATTTTTGCTTGCCATACTCGTATTAGGTTGCCAGTCAATTCAAATCTCAGTAATGATTGTATTTATTCAGAATTCCATTATACATGTTCCGTGCAGGCGTTGGCATGTTAACGAACCCTCACTGCTACGGCCCTGAGCGCTAAGCATAAGTCTAAATGTGTGGTACATCACCTACAGCTGGTGACGTCTCTATATGAGTAAAAAATTCTAGACGGGACGTAAAACAAACAAACAATCAATCAATAAATGTTAGAGCGTTCGCTTCCTAACCTGGGAGGTCGTGAGTTCGTGCAATTCTCAACGGAACGTAAAACAAAAAATCTGTCAATTATTGAAGCTTTCTTTTTTATTTCTAGGGTATGTTCTTCTTCATGTTGACACTGTTTCACTTCCTTTTGTTGCCACCTTTGATGTTCACAATGGAGATCACGCCATTTAAGTGGTAATTATTTCACGTTAAAAACCTTAATAACAGTTTAGAAAATTAAATTCTAGGAAACTAAGTCAATGTCGGTACGGATCATATCGGCAAAATGCTAGATTTTCTCATATTAACTGCACACGTTGAGACATTATTTTGTTTGTGATTATAGTAGTATACAATGAAAAATGCGTTATACATGAAAAAATGTAGATAATGAACAGTGGTCGCTCTTATAACTCCTACAAAGAATACAAACTTAAGATTGGGGTAAACACGGACCCCTGACTCCGGGGCCATGAAAATTAACTAACGCGCTTTCGAGGCTGAAATCTGAAACGGTCTCAAATTTCGGTCCCAGTCTCAAGTTTGGTGTGCTAGAAAAATTCTTTTCTCAGTCTCAATCTCAGATTTCTAGTTTGATCTCAGAAAGTTAGATCGCTGGAAAAGTGTTTCAACTACGTGATATTTTTTCTCGCTTCCAACATGGCGTTTGCAGTCCTCGTGAATAAGTAATGTTAGCTAATTTACAAAACGATGTAGTCCGATTTTGTATTCAGGTGAAGGGGTTATACCCTCTCACGTTTGTGTTTATTCTTGTTGTAACATTTAAACTTCGATTTATTTGGGTTTTTCAACAAGAATGGTTCCTTGAAATGATCTGAGGGATTGGAAAATTGGTCTGAATTATAAATATTGTTTTCATTTACACATCGGACAAGAAGCTTAATATTTAAAACCAAAATCTGGCTTTTTTTCTTCTTTCTAATTGTCATATTTACGTCCTTTGTTTACACATTTTAATTGTAAGCCCGAAAGGCCCCAGAATTGAAGGCAATAACTTTCTCCTGTGGAACGCCTACAGTTGGCCCGCCAGTTTCTGAATGACTAATAGGGCTACATAATATAGCGTCAATAGCAGACTAGAGATAAAACGATTATTGACGTCGACAACGTCACATTTGACGTAACAATAGAGAGGGTGAAAAAAAAAATCAGCATACACTTTTGTATTAGATTTCTTTATTTCAAAGCATTGTGCAATATTTGACGTGGCATTGCAAAAAATAAAATGTAAGCAACACATCCCACAGTTCATCTGGTTTCCTGCTCAGTTTCCATGATTGTGATATCAGTCTCTGACAGTTTAGGTATCTAATAAGTATATTTAGGTTTGTTGCCTGAGTATTTAAGCCTAACTATCTAACATGTATATTCTATGTTTATAGGTTGTGTATGTAACAGATGTACGTTATTTTTGTAGGGCTTACAAACAGTACAAGGTTCCTGCTATGAAAGTTCTTCTCAATGGGGTTTGTATAGAATCGAAGCAAATGTGTCTTGGCAAGAGACAGTATAGCACGGTGTGATAATGAATGTAGATAACGATTGAAATGTGCATGCATGAAAGTGAATAAAGTTTGCATTAATACACTGTAGGAAGAGAGAGAGAGAGAGAGAGAGAGAGAGAGAGAGAGAGAGAGAGAAGATAAAGAGACCACAGAAAGGTCTCACTTAAGATTCTAAAGTGTCTCACGATTCATCTCAAAAGTATATTGAATTTTAAGATATCAAAACTTCTATCGACGTTCAACACACCTCATGCAGAGGATACATACTTCAAAGCATTTTACTTTTCTTTCTTAAATCAATTTTGATATTACAGTTTGAGTGGTTGATAATTTTGATATTACAGTTTGATTGGTTGATGATTTTGATATTACAGTTTGATTGGTTGATGATTTTGATATTGCAGTTTGGTTGGTTGATGATTTTGACTGCACTTGGATACATGTTACTCTTTGATTTTACCGACGGTATTGGGAAAACGGATTGGTTTATAATAGCCTGGATGACAAGTTTTTTCCTCGACGAAACAAAACAGGTGAAGAAATTTGCAAAATTAATCTACTTAGACCAACCTCTTCTGATCTACAATATATTTTTTATGTTTTACTATAGTGTACATTGATACGACTATTAATGTTTGATCTACTTTAACAATTATTTTCTCTGATTGGAATATTTGGGAATGTCCAAGTCCTGTTGTTCATGTCTCCTTCCTTTGTACGGTGTACCTTTTACACATTCCAAGATGAATTACAAATGATGGGGAACTTTGCGAATAATCAGTAACCCAAACTACACATCTCTTACATGATCGTTGTAGATCTTTTTTTTTTCTGAAAGTGATGCTTGTATGTTTTTAAAAAAATACTTCCAGGTCATCATTTCTATAAAACGAGGGAAGATCGGTTGTTACCTCGCGGACTGGTGGAATAGATTAGACTGGCTGACTATGATTGTGTATCTTTTCGGAATGCTGATAAAGTTAGGCAGTGGGGACGTATACCACAAGGTTTCCAAGACGCTTCTCGTTTTGGCGTTCATCCTGATGAGCACGAGATTTCTCAATTTACTGATGATATCAGAAATTATCGGAGCGAAACTTGTGATGATCAAACGAATGGTAAAGTGTGACTGCACCTTTTCCTAAATATTCTTTAAAACGTTTTTAAAGTCCTACTGGAGATTCAGTGCCCCTTGCTTGTCGTCAGAGGCTACTAAATCGGTTGTTCTTCGGATGAGGGGGGGGGGGGGGGGCTGGTCCGTGGCCAAGTGGGTAGTCAATCGTGCTCAGAATGAAAAGGACTCTAACCTTTAGTCAGCGTGGGTTTGATTCTTCCTCGCGCCTATATATATGAGAAGTTTGCCAGTTTACTTTTTTTAAAACCATGGGGCGGTCCTTTGGATGACACCGCAAAAACCGAGGTCCCGTGTCACCACGATTGTGGCACAATAAAGATCCATCCATGCTTAAAGGCAGTAAACGCATGTTTATGCCCAAATTTTGCAGCCTTTCGCATTAATTCTGACGTGAAAAATTATCGAAAGAGACATCAAAGAATATACAACCAACCAATCTCGAAAAGCAAAAGCAGGAAATAAATTTACTGGAGAATTTTCCATCCATGTTGAGAAGTTACAATCTCTTGGTAAAATACCACTATCTGAGGGGGGGGGGGGGGCTCCGTGGCCAAGTGGGTAGACAATCGTGCTCAAACTGACAAGGACTCTCACCTGTAGTCAGCGCGGGTTCGATTCTTCCTCGCGCCTATATATGTGATGACGTTTGTCAGTTTACTTTCGGAAGGTTGCTGGTTTTTTCCCGCGTACTTTGTATCTGGGTTCTCTCCTCCACCAATACAAACTGGACGTCACCAGATAATTGAAAACTTTGTGGATGTGGCGGAAAACAACAAGCAATAATCAATCCGATTAAAACCGAATTAAACTGAATAATTAATGCATGCATTTCGTAAAACCATGGGGCGGTCCTTTGGATGACACCACAAAAGCCGAGATCCCGTGTCACCACGGTTGTGGCAGAATCAAGATACATCCATGCTTAAAGGCAGTAAACGCAAGTTTAGGCCCAAATTTTGCAGCCTTTAGCAGTAATACTGACGTCTCCTTATTGGCGAAAAATTATTGAAAGAGACATCAAATAATATACAACCAACCAATCTTGAAAAGCAAAGGTGAAAGCAGGAAAGAAATCTACTGGAGAACCTTTCATCTCTTGGTAAAATACCACTAACTGTCACCAACGTATGCTGTTTATGGCCATACAGGTGATGGTTCCTTGTCGCACGACCACTGGATCTTTTATGGATATGTTCTCATATATCTTGATTAAGTGTGTATTGTTTAACGTCCCGCTTGAGAATTTTTCACTCATATAGACCTCACCATTGCCGATTAAGGACTGAGCAATTTAGGCATACGTTAGGCACTCATCGCCTTTGAGCAGTAAAGGGTATATATTGTGCCAAACCTGCTATGACATGGGGCCTCGGTTGTTGTGGTCTCATCCGATGGACCGCTCCATTTAGTCACTTCTTACGACAAGCACAGGATAATGAGGAGCTATTCTAACCTGGACCTCCACGGGATCATGTATTTCAAATTACAGAAAAGTTTCTGTTTCAGATCTTGTGTAAAGGGTACTTCATAGTAGTTTTTCCATTCATTCTGAAGTACATTGAAATCCCACTAGAGATGAAATATATACAATACTTATGAGACTAATCACTGTTTATTATAGACACGTTTTATACTAATTTCTATTGATACTGATATTAGTGACTCTTACAAAAAAGATACATTGCTGGGTCCAGTAAGTGTTCTATAAAGATCTCATATTGGCTCCTCACGATAATAGTAACAGCTGTGAAGAAACGTTAAACATATTGAGCCACAACATATGAGATAAGTGGAGTAAGTATGGTTTATTTGAGGAGGATAAATGCAGAGATCTCCTGTTTTTCAGTTTGCAATAAACTTTATTTCTGTTATGAATATTGCTGAATTCGATATCATGTCAATAGCGTTGAAAGTGAGGACCTAAAATTACTTGTTTTAAAAGGTCATAAAACTTGGCGACAGGACTTCTATCTCTCTAATAGATTCCTTCGAAGATTATGCAAGGCGATGGGTTATATTTAACGAAGAACTTAGTAACTTGGCACCATGGATAAAATATAAGGAGTATATTAACCCTGCATATTAAACACATAAAAAACAAAAAAGCATATAATTTATCATATAGTAAACCAGCAGGTATAAAAGAGTTAGAGAGGTTACCTGAGAAATGTCATGATTACAAAACAGGTCAGCTAGTGAATGAGCACAATTCATACCAATGGGAATTCCGGGCAGACTGCTGTAAAAATGATCACGAACCTCTGCATTGATATTTTCAATGGGGAATGTCCGCGACCTCAAGAGTATTTATTATGTCCGTCGGATGGGACTTTAAGGGGTGTTCCGTGTCAAGGATTACAACCCCCTTGGCGCGTAAAAGATCGTTGCCTTGATTTTCGAAAAAGAGCACGCTCACTGGAACCGTCAGGGAAACTTTCAAAACCAACCATATTGCAGTTGCTTAACCACCGTAAAATGGCTTAAATATTACCAAGTCGGTGTAAAACCCCAATCAATCACTCAATCAGAGAACTTATACCTAGAATCACAGTGGTGCTTAACATTTTTTTTTTGAATGACCAGGAATTAAGGTCCACGGCGCGTGACCGGTGAACAAGAAAAGAGAGACACCAATGATTGATTATTTAGCCTTTATCCAGTGAATACGTCAACGTTTGTGCCAATCCACTATCTATTGTGACACCGCGCTCAAAAAGAACAAGGCCTCTCACCTCTAATCGCTCGCATTGATATATGTGAGAAAGTTTTACTTTTGAAAGGTCCGTATTCTCTTCCCGGGTACATTGTATCTAGGTTCTCTTCTCCGCCAGTAAAAAATGGATGACACCAGATAACCGAAAAATTGTTGATTTTGCCGGAAAACAACAAACGATAAATTTATTAAATCTGTTGTGGTGTAAAACCATATAAATAAATGAGATGTGTTTATGAAGCACTTTGCCTCCTGCGACAACATAGAAGCGATAAAATAGTAAGAAACGTGGCACCAAACGCAGGTCTTGTCACAAAGGATGCACATACAAAATATGAGAGATAAATTCCTTACCATTCTGAAATTATAATCAAGTTAAAGTTCTGGATTTTCGATCAAACTGCTATAACAACACATTCGTCAAGAAGATGTTGAATGGTCCTGTGGAATAACATATAAGGTTCTTAATATGTGCAGCATGCCTCCGAGTATAATATTTTTTCCGGTCAAATTTTAACTGTTTAACTGATTGTAACTGAAGTGAGACTTTCACCCACGTTTATTGTAATCTGAACACTTTCTATTTCTAGATGTGATGTATATCGACTAGTTTAACTTCCATAACATTGTTTTCTCTCACTTTCCAGTTTATGGACACCTTTGCATTTCTTGCGATTACTACAGTGATCACCGTGTGTTACAGTGTGTCGTACTACTCTATTTTGTACCCCGAGGACTCGGAACTTAGTTTTGCTGAGATGGAAAGGGTGTTCGGAAATGGATTTTGGATTCTATTTGGGGAATTAACACTGGAACATGGCTTATGTACACAATTTCATATACCAACATCCGATGCAATTGTTGCAGAGGATTATTTTTAAACAAATTTCAGTCAAAGCTACGGAATAAAGATTAACATTGTTATATTTTGAAACTTTATATCTGATCAGATAGTTAAAATGTTCAGTATAACTGAAACCTTTAAACAATTTCATTCTTTTAGTGAAGGAACCAGAATGTACGTTCAACAGGACAATTTATAGTAGCGGTGATATGCCCCGCTGCCCATCGGAGCTAGGTCTGGCTTTGAGTCCCTATCTGAAGGCTGTGTACGCTTTACTTGCCATCATTCTCCTTTTAAATCTTCTTATTGCTATGTACAGGTATGTTCAGGTCCCTTACGTACCGAATGGTGAAGTAATCTATGTGTAAATTGTAATCATAAATCCCCAAGACATATACAAGTTCGAGTGTAGGGCAACACGGACCTCCAACAAAGCGAACGAAGGATCAGGTGCCATGGAGGAGTAAGCATCCGCTGCTGACGGGTCACACCCGCCATGAGCCCTTAATCGACAATAAGTATACGAGATTACCCGTAGTTAGTATGAAAAGTGACAGTCTAACAATGGGCATGAAACAAATCAGTCAACATATATCCCAGAGACACTTTGTAATCGCAAACAAGGTCATTTGCGAAATGATGACTTCAAACGAGATTCGTTATAACCCTGCAACGTCAACTTTTTTGTCAGTAGTTTGACTCGCTTTAAAAAACTTCTCATACGCACGGCATGCTCTCGCGTATCGAATCAACTGGGAGATATACACACCATAAGCAGGCAAAAGTGGTATATTACTACATAGATATGGAAAGTTGTTGATTGCAAAGTTGAAGTCATCCCGCTTGTCATATAATGTAGTTGTCAGTCTACCATTAGAGTCAATATTAAGCAAAATATCCAAATATGAAGCAGACACGTCAGATTTTTTAGTGTCCTTTATTCGAGTTCATCGGGATATATCAAATGAACATAATTATGAAAATTATGATTGTTGATTGATAAGACGTCATCGATATATCTGTATGTATGGTTGAAGGTCACAGCAAGTTTTTTTTTATCTTGTAACAGTTTCTGAACAAATTCCGCTTCATAAAAATATAAAAATAAGTCTGCCAATAAGGGAGCACAATTAGTGCCCATGGTTCCAATGAATTGTTTGAAGACTTGGTTTCCAAACAATATGTAAATGCTATCTAAAAGAAGGCCAAGCATACTTTTAATTTCTGCTTCAGAGTACGTGTGCGGGCTATCGGAGTGATGTCTAACAAAATATGTACCTTGTTTTCCAATCACTAGAAATCTGTATTTTTGAGTGCCATTTTTCTTCAAAAAGCAATTATCTATTATCTGAAAATTCTAGATTTTAATTTATCGTGAGGAATTGTTGGATAAAGTGGACAGAAATCATACGGTTTGATGCTGTCAATTTTAGAAAAATCCTGAGACTAGATTTTCCAAAAGTTCCTTAGAGTTTTTGAGAATCCACATCTGATTGACACCACTTCTGGAATATGTAGTGGAACAGTGCGTCTGAGATAATGATATTTACAATTTTAGTAAAGGGTTACTTAATCCTTATAAATACATAATTAGGTTCCATTCAGTATCAGATGTTATATAAATGATTTACGCATATATTTCAAGTTTGATCCACTCTGGAGTCAGAACCTCTGCTCCGGGATTTATGAAAAATTACAAGTAGTAGTAGCGTCGTTTCTCCTCTACATCGCTGCCGATTTAGTTTTTCGTTGAAGGTGGTATGACATAATATTCTGAAGAAATTGTGTTATTCATTAATCAAGTTTTATTAAGCAAGTATTCTTTACATCGCAATATAACGTCAGTAAAGCTGGTGAGTTGATTGATTATTTGTTTATTGTTTTCCGCCACACTCAACGGTTTTTTTCAGTTCTCTGGCGGCATCCAGTTTTTATTGGTGGAGGAGAGAACCCAGATACAATGCACCAGGGAAGAGACCACCGACCCTCCGAAAGTAAATTGGCAAAATTTTCTCGCACATATCGTCGCGAGTGAGAATCGAACCCGTCCCAAATAGAGGTGAGAGGCCTTGCGATTTTGAGCCAGGGAGTCCCCTAACTGATCAGATCTTGCTCGATCTTGATCACGATGATCTTTGATAATCACGGCTTACCTCACTATGTTGATGACGTCAGGAAGATCTTCTCTGATGTTAACAAAATAGTTTGTATAACGAAGTATTAACTGCACAAAAATGCCACAGTGTGCTTCATTTATTTGCTTTATTAGATCGGATAAGGGGTGGCTATATACCTCTTCCCAAAGAATCCAAAATTTACAAAAACAAAATATGGGAACAGAATTTCCTACGCGACAGACTTGAACATCTCAAGGTTATGTCGGAAATTATTCTACAGATGATCAGTTTTAATACATCCGTCGGTAGTCAAACAATGTGAATACAGAAAGATAAATTTCAAATCAAATACTGTCAGTAGCAATCATTTCATTTTTACGAAGACTGAAACAAATCAACTTAGAAAGTCGATCACTTACTTGAAGCATTGTCGGAAAATTACGGTCGGTTGCACTCAGAGAAATGTGACCGATAGTGGGTTTCCGACGATGAATTCAAACGAAGAGTACTAAATATATGTATTACACATAATTATTGCAGTCACAAAAACATACCCATCAACACATGTAAACTTTGAATAAATCTAGACAAAATTATATTTCATTTTTATATTTGATCTACATTACAAGCTTTATCCGTAAAGGATATTCGAGTTTCATATGCATTTTTGTGTGCAATGTAGCTACCCGTACGTCCCAATTGTATGTAACTTACAGATATAACATTTAATTAAGAATGTACATAAACCTTTCATTCCGAAATTCTAAAAAAGCATAAGATCTCATTCAGAAATTGTACCTTATATTTTATTTTATATACTGCACAGAACGTGTTTATCAATATTTCGTTTATCAAACAATAATGTTTGATCATATTACAAAAGGAACGTAAAAGAACGCAGTAAAAAGAATACCTGTTATACAATTAAAACCAAGCAATTTTAGAAATAGCATTAAAATACAACGAAGTCCACACCAACACCAAAACTATAAACAAACAGCCATTTGTGAATTTTAGGACAAACGGGCACACACCATGTAAGTAAGAAGAACTGTGCATTAGTACAACTGACGGCATCCGTGATGATAAAGATGCCACATAAAATTTAGGATACCTTACATCTACATAAATATTTTAGCGCAACTTCATCGAAGCTAAAAGAAAGTGGGTTAATAATAAATGATCACAGTTTTCAATTTTTAGGCCTATCTTATTTCGCATAACCATAAATGAAATAAACTCAAGTTCATACAAACCTCAATCTTTTTTTTATACTTGTTATTAAACTTCCGTATCTGATGGTAAAGGGATCCGGTCCGTAGGCTATTCTTTAAGATGAACCGTTACTCCCTTGCCGTGAATTATTCCTGCCTGGTTCAAACTGATATGAATGCACCACGCAATCGGACAGTTTGTCAGAAAACACAGATTCTTCCATAACCATTAAATTAATGAGAGATTTTGTTAAACAAACCAATGTACATTTATACTCATTTCATTGACGTCACAATTACCTAAAATTAAGAGTTATAAGTAATGTACAAGTTTATTCCTTTATCCCTTATTAATGCAAACACAATAACCTATGATTTGCAGTTTATCTTTCCTTGATACCAATTCGTATGTTTACAAAGTGAAATATCACTGTTAGAAATAGTTTCATATGACCTTTAAGATGCGCGAGGCTGTAGAGAACGCGATATTTTAGGTCTTCTGTTTAAACACAGTGTCCGCCGATATCCGTCATGCCTTCACAATTGAACATTTTTCAGCTTCTCAAATTTGAATTTCTTTTTTCACACTGACTTTCACTATGGATTACTCCGTTGCTGATCGATTTATAGGGCTCACACAGCGGGTGTTACCGGTCGACAGAGGATGCTTACTCCTCCTAGGCAACTGATCCCTTTTTTGGTATATCCAGGGATGCAAATTTGGCCTACTCTAAATTTTGTATTTTTGATAGGGGATATTAGATTGATCTCTGTCGCTGTCTTCACATTTTTCATGGACAAATCCATGTACTCTTTATGTAATATCGAGCTCGGACGTGGCGAAAGCCTGTCCGCTGTAAAAGTATTGTAGCATATATCTGAAAGGGAAAGAAAACAAATCAGAATTGATGAAATGGAGATCACCGAAACATACTTTTGTAACTGCCATAAAGTAGACTCCGACATGCAATTTGTAATTCAAACCTTCAATGTGTTCCAAATGAATGATACCATCAATGTAACATTTTGTAGCAATAATTAAATTGGAAAAACAACAATGCGATGATAGTTTTATAGTGTACGTCTACCACAGTTATATTCCCCGTGTTATATGAATAGGCGTTTCATACAGTTACTCTCATATATCCTCTTTTAATATTTGGATGTTAATGGACGTTTAGCACCAGGGGGATTTCATATATAATATAAATTTTCAATATATTTCTATATCTAATTTACTTTACTTAACTCAATTACGATGATCACTTATGATCTGCCAATGACCATTTTGTGCCTCTCTCGGACCAACGGTCACATCGTGTATACATATTCTTTCTTTAAATTGTGAGAGATGCTCGACGAACAAACCTTGTAGACTCCACACACCATCAGTGATAAGGCTTGTGCTTCGTAACCGGATTGTCGCGAGTTCGAGATCCACTCGAACCATGACCACGTCAAACCTAGACGTATATATAGGTAGTGGTTACCCCTTCGCCAAACGTCCGTCATATAAAAGTGAGAATCACGGGTTTTTCGGATACCTTAAAAAACGGAGATGCGGTGTCGTGACAGTGTTGGCACGTTAAACAAAACCCAGGGTCATGGGTTGTGGTATATCACCTACAACTGGTGACGTATTCATATGGCGGACAATTTCTCAATGGGACGCAAAACAAACAAAAATATATCTAAATATACTACGTGTAACTACACTTTCCACGACTAAATGTATTACATGTAATTACACAGTCCATTTTGAGAAATCCAGTACTGTAAATTCATTTATTTTTTTTTCAGTCACACATATATTTATTTATCGTAATTTTTATTATGTTTTTCAGTCACGCATTTATTTATTATTGTCATTTTGATATTTTTCAGTCATACATTTGAAGAAGTCCATGAGAAGAGCAAGTTCTACTGGGCACTTCTTCAAACGGATTTCTTAGAAGAATACAGTGTGAAGAGTATTTTCCCGATTCATTTCCAGCTCTTAGTTTTACCCGTGTGTCTTATCCACGTGTTCTTTTGGGCCGTGTTGTCCTGTTTACGGTCTGAATTTAAACAGTGTGATTGTAAACGAAACTCGGAACAAGATCCCTACCCTGAATTAGATTTTGATCAATATGATGAGGAAGAAGACGATTATCTCAATCACTGTCCAATGTTTGTCAGGGGTCAGTATCGATTATTAGTATAGGCAAACCATTGCACATTATCTTAGCTTAATAATTCATGATTATCAACACTATTAATTGAGAGACCGCAAATAATTCTACAGATAGTAAGGAAAGAAAAGTTTAATGCCAGACCAGTAAATATTTTAAGCTTATACAGTCAGCATTTAAAGCTTAGTCAGCATGTTAGAGTTTGACCTATCAATATAAAAAAACCTTAAACAAAATATTGATTGATTACATATTGATTAACGTTCCGCTCGTGAATCTTTCACTCATATGGAGCCCCGTGGGGATCCGGGTTGTTAGAATGCATCTTGTATTCTGATTCATAAATTCCTATAGAAAATACAAATCAGAGAGATGGGCAAACACGGACCCATGGACCCATGGACATACAAGAGGTGGGATCAGATGCTTAGGAGGGTAAGCACCCTGTCAACCGTTCACACCGCTATGAGCACTATATCTTGATCAGGTGAACGTATGTTTTTAAGCTGTTTATCTCGTATGTAATTTGTCTAATATAGATGAATACAGTAAACATACACATGGTATGTAAATTATATATTTACCTGTATAATTATTTTAGCCCAGTAGGGATCCGGGTTGTTAGAATAGATCCTCAGTACCCCTTGCTTGTCCTAAGAAGCGACTAAATGGGCGGACCTTCGGATGATACCACAAAAACCGAGGTCCCGTGTCACAGCAGATGTGGAACTTAAAACATCCCTCCCTGCTCAAAGGCCATTAGCGCCGAGCAAAGGCCTAAATTTGCAGCCCTTCCCCGGTAATGGTGACGTTTCCATATGATTGAAAGATTCTCGAGCGGGACGTTAAACAATATTTAATCAATCAATCACTCATATGGAGACGTCACCATTCCCAGTGAATGGCTGCAAAATTTAGGCCTATGCTCGGCGCTTATGGCCTTTGAGCAGGAAGGATCTTTATCGTCCCACACCCGCTGTGACAAAGGACATCGGTTTTTTGCGGTCTCATCCGAAGGACCTCCCCATTTGGTCGCCTTTTACGCCAAGCAAGGGGTACTGAGGATCTATTATAACAACCCGGATCCCTGCTGGGCTAAAATAATTATACAGGTAAATATATAATTTACATACCATGTGTATGTTTACTGTATTCATCTATATTAGACAAATTACATACGAGATAAACAGCTTAAAAACATACGTTCACCTGATCAAGATATAGTGCTCATAGCGGTGTGAACGGTTGACAGGGTGCTTACCCTCCTAAGCATCTGATCCCACCTCTTGTATGTCCATGGCTCCATGGGTCCGTGTTTGCCCATCTCTCTGATTTGTATTTTCTATAGGAATTTATGAATCAGAATACAAGATGCATTCTCAGAAATACTTATAGCCAAAAACTGAGTTTTTCCCAGTCTTCCTGTATGATGCAGTTATAATCAGCTGGTCAACAAGTCACTTGTAAAGTTACATGGAAAGAAATCATCAATTAAATTTATTTTATAAAGTACATGTACAAAAATAGACATGTAAGTATCTGAAGATTAATTTTAATTAATATGAAATTAAATTACAATCAAAATTACAACATAACTTGTAATGCAATGTAATATTAATCTAGAATTTAATTATTTCAGTTCTCCTGTATGACACGAACTTTGACTTGAATTTGAAGGCGACGCGAGAAGCAGAAGGGCATGCTGCCTTGAAAGCATCGGGGTAACTTTGAGTTGTAGATATAGTTATGTCAAGTAATGTTTAAAACCAAAATTTATTGATGTAGTCCGATAAACTGCGTCGGTGTTTGGAAGATTTTTTTTCTATGCGTAACTAAAGTGTCGTTTATAAAAGCATGTACTCTCCCCGTTTCATGTCGTGATGACAAATATTTAAGCTCACGAAAAAAGTGAAGTTGATGAACAGTGATCAATCTCATAACTCATATAAGGAATATATAAAATTAAGCGTTGTGCAAACAAAAACCTCTGGACACACCAGAGGTCGAATGATGTGTATTTTAGAATATGGATAGAAGATATGCTTGCTCCTTTTAGGCACCTGATCTTAGTCCTGATATATCTAGGGATCCGTGTTTTATCTTACTCCTAATTTTGAGTAAAAATATGAGATTGAACACCGTTCGTTAGCTTTATCTGTTCATGTAATTATGATATTTATAATCAAAGATGCTGTATAGTCTTATATATATATATATATATATATATATATATATATATATATATATATATATATATTTCATTCTAGCGATCTAGAAGTAACAGATGAAGACAAAGTAACGGTAATGTTTCTTGGTTCTCAGTGTATAAATTTCGCATGGTCATGAGTGAAATTTCAATAAACAAAGCTATGTTTTAGTTACGTGTCTGTCCTACTGCCTTCATAATTTTATGGGGAATGAGAGGCTGGGATGTTTGATAATTCATGCAATGAAATATCAGGACATATTAAACAATCATAATCTCCACCTCACTGTGTATTTTACTCGTATAACTATATAACAGATATATCTATGTTTTGGAGAATTGGTCTATTATATGAATATTTCTCGGTCCCTATTCTTACAACTACTGGTCACGCAGGGTTTATCTCCTAATCTTTTATTTGTCATGCGTTTGGCATGAGATGTGATACGACTGGTATTGTTAGTATCAGAAAGAATCAGCATGCATAGACCAAAGCTTGGAACATTATACCGATGGCATGTTATGACTTAACATAAATGCTGAGATTGAGATGCAAAATAACATACCAGTCACCAAATAATAATAATAATAATAATAATAAATTGTCACATACTGACCAATGTAGACCCAGAAATCAGAGTATATGAAATGTTAACGATATCCAGTCAGTATTTATGGTGAGACTCGGTCCTCCCTCGTGCCTCCATATCACGCAGAGCTCTGGATTGGTTGGGAATTACCCTCGCAAACATACAAGGGCCAGTGATATCCTTGCCCACACCCAATGACACAACATCCATGTGCTAGTCACTGTAGGACTTATACACAAACAGTGTACATTTAATAGGCAATGTACATTTAGCACTGGTGGTTATACATTAAAAATACTTAACTTCGTTTCACGAAAAGTCCAAGATAATTCGTAATTCGTATAGAAAATACAAATCACAAAGATGGGCAAACACGGATTCATGGTCGTACCAGAGGTGGGATGAGGTGCCTAGGAGGAGTAAGCATCCCCTGTCAGCCGGTCACACCGGCCGTGAGACCTACATTCCGATCAGGCAAACGGAGCAATCCGTAGTCAGAATCAGTATCAGTATGTTAAGAACGGACTAGCAATTGGTAAGAAACACATCAGACAGCATTTGACCTAATGTTAAGTTGTACTGGCAAACTAGATCGTTACAGCGACCATAACATTTGCGAAATGCTGACATTAGACGAGACTGTACAAACCCCTGTGACATCAACTTCTTTGTCAGTTACCTGCCTCGATTTAAAAACTGATTATTTGCAGAACAAGCTCTTGTGTATCGAATCAGTTGGGAGATATAAACACTATGCAGATGATAATGGAATATTGCTACATAGATAATGGATGTTGACGATGGAGAAATTGAAACCATCCCGTTTGTCATGCAGATGAGTTGTTAGTTTGTCGTCAGCATCTATTTTCCATAAAATGTATAAGTACAAGCCAGTTGTGAAGGAATGTTTGGTGTATTTTATTGCAAGTTCAACGGGATATATATAATCGACATATCAATGAAAACGATCATTGTTAATAGATAAAACGTCGTCTATATCACTAAATGCGCCTTAGGGTAAATTTATTTTTATATAGGGCGCTATATAAATGCATATTATTATTATTATTATTATTATTATAAATGTTGAATTGAAGGCCACAGCAACAGATTTTTTTTTCTTCTGATGTAGAAGCTTTTGAATGAATTCTGCTTCATAAGAATATAAAAACAGGTTAGCTAACTAATGAGCATGTCCATGGGAACTCCAACCGACCGTTGGATTGATTGATTGATTATATATTGCTTAACATCACACTCGAGAATTTTTCACTCATATGGGGACGTCACCTTTACCGGTGAATGGCTGCAAAATTTAGGCCTATGCTCAGCGCTTATGGCCTTTGGGCTGGGAGGGATCTTTATCGTGCCACACCTGCTGTGACACGGGACCTCGGGTTTTTTTCGGGTTTTTTTTTTTGGTCTCATCCGAAGGACTGCTCCATTTAGTTGCCTTTTATTATAAGCAAGGGGTACTGAGGATATATTCCAACATCCCGGATCCAAACGGGGTCAGAAGACCTGATCATCAAAGACTACGAACATATTGTCAATGAAGAATTCTACCATCTTTTTAATATCGACTTCAGAATACTTTTGCATGGAGTCAGATAGCTGCAGGTCGAATGTTATCTGACGTATTTCATACTAATTCTCGGTATGTTCTCTACATATTTATTTGCAGTGCGAATTACCGTGTTTCTTTGATCACGACGTATGGCCAATCCACAGGGGGTGATTGCTCCTCCTGGGCATAGAATTCTGCCTCTGGCGTGTTCAGGGATCCATGTTTGCCCAAGACTTAATTTTGTATTCTTTCTAAGAATTGTAGGATTGATAACTGTTATTTATATTCACTACTTCATATTTTATGAATTGACCTATTTAGAAATAATCTTCATCTAAAGTCTTACCAATTATCTACAAATATGTGTGTTTCTTGAGATGTCATTCAAGATTACTCTCTGACTCTATAATTATGGTGGTATGTCTACCCTGAACATGTCACAAAAACGAGGTTTAAAATCAGAGGAACCTTACATTAATTCAGATAGTGCAGAATCGGGTTTGGGCAAACTATGTTCCTGAAAAACCAGTTCATACAGGATAGAACAAAATGAAGAATACATGCATGGTGCTGGTACTGTAATTAGTCTTTTCGTGAACAGGTTATCCACAGAAAGATAAAGAGCCAAAAGAGGATCACAATGAGCATCGACGAAAGAACTTCGAAGGTCAGTTGTCAAACCAATAGAACATAATCCTAACATCTGTTTTATTTGTTCCTATAGAATACTTCTGTGTTAGTCAATTTGTTGACAATTATAGAGTGGTTGAATGAGTGGATTTACCGCTTCAGCATTCCCCACATTCTTGTTACATAATTCATCTGAAAATAGGATCCTGGTTTGGTTCCAGCATGACGAAAATCCAGAATGTTTAGCAGATATAGCGACAGTTCCTTTGCCATAAGAAGTGGAAGTTTAATAATAATAATAATAATAAAGGGGCCTCGGTTTTTGCGGTCTCATCCGAAGGGCCGCCCCATTTAGTCGCTTCGTATAACAAGCTAGGGGTGCTGAGAACCTCACAGGACTGGCATTTGAAAGCAAGGGTAACGGGTCTTTTGGATGAGACCATAAAAACAGCACTCGTGTATTGGCAGACATAGTCGTTATTGATTGATTGTCTATATTTTGTTTAACGTCCCGCTTGAGAATTTCACTCATATGGAGACGACCATCATTGATACCAGCAAGGCGCAGGTTTAAATGTGTAGCATTTCGTCTGCAGCTTTTCACGACTTACTATAACTAGAACGTAAATTATATGCTTGATTGATTATTTGTTGTACGTCCAGTCGAGAACAAGCAATCACTACCTATTTTTATGTCTTCGGTTTGACGCGGCCATGGCACGAGCGGAGCTCGAACTCACGAGCTGCCGTTGCGAAGCGAACCCTTTAACCACTGTGCTACTGCAGTTTGATTTTATATGCTTACGAAGATAAATATTTACTTTCTTGTATTTAAACACGACTGAGTTCACCATACAATGATTAACATGTAAATATGTGTCCCTTGTCAGAGATCACACTGGCACACAAACAAGTTGTTGCCGTCTTTGATCAACGAACATGCTTTACACCTGCCGTTACAACGACGAAAAAGCTGTTTAATAGCACACTGAATTTATTTCATAGAAATAGTGCAGCTCCAATCCAAAAATACGGAATGAACGATTTCAAATAAAAAGCTTATACCTATAGCATTGCTGACATGTTTTATGTTAAATTAAAATTCATATGTTTTCAGATTCTGCAAGAGATAAAGCAAATGAAAAGCGATATAAAGCATTTATACAAAGCTGGTGAGTTTAATATAATATCAATTGAATAGAGTAGTGTTTGTCCATTGATTGGATTCAAAGCACAATTCAGTTCACTTTCAATTCCTATTCTTCAGTATCACCAGACACAGCGCTGGAACAAACGGATGATACAGGTATGGCTTTATAGAAATATACATAGTTTGTTTGTTTTGTTTAGCATAGGTCTAAATTTGTGGTACTTCACCTACAGCTGGTGACGTCTCAATATGAGTGAAAAAATCTCGACGAGACGTAAAACAAACAAACAAACAAACAAGCGCTCAGGGCCGTAGCTGTGAGGGTTCTTTAACGTGCCAACGTCTACCGTGACACGGGACCTCCGTTTTTAAGATCATATCCGAAAGACCCATGATTCTCACTCATGGAAAGGCTAAGATAATATAATGATAATACTAATGTATTTTGATAAGCATGTCACTACCTCCAACAAAGCTCCCAGCATCCAACTGACACCATCATAAACATAAGCTTACAGCTGACAATAAATAATGAAATAAAAGCAAGTCACATTGCAGAACCTTGGAAACCAAATATTAACCAATATTCTGATTTCTAAATTTTATCCAATAAAAAAGAAGAGCATAAGGCATATATCATTACATCGTTTTTCATTACAGATTAAAATCAGCATTTGATCCACAGCTTCAGTATCTACTCCTGCCATGTAGAAATGTTTCTTTCAAAACATCAAATCTGACTGCATAAAACCACAGGGCGATTAGGATACATCCCTGCGGAATAAAGATCTTCAATGTGCGATAACTTTATAATGTGTCTATAGAGCTTATGTTCATTAATGGAAGTTTTGTGACACTTGAGAAATACAAAGATTCAAAAATGTAGAAAAAATATCCTGAACAATATTCTGTTTTTATGTTCAGTATTTCACATTTTACTTAAAGAGGAATAATACTCCAAAAGCTAAGTAATGCTTTGATTAAAAAAACATATGAAAAACAAAACACATGCTAAACTCGAACCATGGAAGTACAGATCAGCAGTCAGCATGAGAAGGTGAAGATAAATAACAGTATTCAATCTCGTATGTTAATCTATTGAGTTATCCAGCTACGTGATTAGATATTAATAGGAATGATATTTATCTTTGCAATCAAGTTTTAAAAGGACGTTGGTCATTATCACGGGGTATTATTCCTCTATGATACAAGTTATAACTGAAATCATATCTGGATTTGTACATATTTACATTAGGACATTGGGAATGCGTGCTGTCTGAGATGATAAGTAACTATGTTAGTTTACGTCCTTTATAGATATATCTCTTTTTTTTTCATTTGGAATAATTTTCTGAAATGGTATTTTTCAATGATTTTCATTTTTTTTTTCATTTTCCTTGACAAATAGAGTCACAAAAGAATTTTGTGTCCCAGTTTGAACTGTAACCAGTGTAACACACGGTGTGAGGTGTGCGTGTTCTGTACTGATATCTGTTATTATCCATGCTATTATTATTACTTTTAATATAATCATAAACGAACACACTATTTGTATGTTTTTTCGTCATATATGACCGCCGTAAAATAGCTGAAATATTGTCAACACGGCGTAAAACCCGAATCAATCAATCAATCTTCATATATGAGCATTTCGTTTTTTTCTTCGTTTTCGTCCATGAAATCTATAATAAACATTACACCACTATTCATGGTCATAAACAGCAGCTGCTTTGTGTCGACAAAATCAAAATTGGTTTCTGGGTCAAACGAACAAGCTGTTGACTAAGGATGTATACAGCTGTTTTATGGTATAACTTTATTTCCTTCATGTTGTAATATAACTATATATTTTTTAAAACATTATGCTCTTTCACCACTACATTACACGTTCTATCCTTGAATAAAACAATTTCCATTGCTCAAATGTTAGGATATTGTAAAATAACATTCATCATTGCATATGATGTCACAACACGTAACGAGCAATATATAAAATACATCAAAATGTAGACGTGTATCGAAGATCACGAAACGTAAGTAGCCGTTGAAAATGTTTCAAACAGTCAACACTTTGATTGTGGTTAATGTATACAATGAAATGCAGATTATGAGGTCAGGAATGAAACAAATGACAGGAAAAACCTTAAGGAAACATTTGTCAATTTATTCGAAACCCTGTGTACCGTCAGAAAAGAACAGATTCTCCAGAATAAGGGTCGACACCAACACCAGGTCACACAGCAAATTTACCACCATGGTGAAACAGAGTCAGTAGCGGCCCCTCGGTTGGCCAGACAAGCTCGGATTCGGCGTAGCATACTCCTAACGAGACGTCCCAGGTCATTATCGGGAAGGTTATTCCATTCCTGTTGCAATGCTGTTGCAAGTTCTGGGACATTGGCAAGAGGTTGTAGACGTTCGCGCAGCCACTGTCCAAGCATGTCCCAGACATGCGCGATGGGGGAAAAGTCCGGACTGAGTGCTGCCATGGTAATATGGTGGTACTCTGCTGTTGGAGATTATCTGTAACGATCCTGACATTGTCATCTTGAAAAATGAATCGGCGACCATAACGACGTGCAAACGGCACAACATTGAGTGCAAAGATGTTGTCCCGGTAGTACCGCTTTGTGACACGTCCAGCAACAACATGCAAGTCTGTTCTGCCGGCAACAGTGATGCCTCCCCACACCACTACAGATCCACCCTATACCGACCATGTCTAATGACCTTGACGTCATGGAAACGTTAATTATATCGGCGCCAATTTCTCCTGCGTCTGTCCAGGAAGTCCACAGTGAACCTCAACTCATCTGAGAACATTACGTGGTTCCACTGCGATTATCCCAGCGTTGCTGGTGACGACACCATTGGAGTCGAACCCTCAAACAGGGAATGACACGAGGACGTCGGGTGTGCAAGTGAAATCTGCAGTATCCCAGATTCCTGATGGTGTAGCCACTCGCCACCAAGCCAGTATCCCTTTGAAGTTGAGGGCATGGTGCGGATGAATCTGTCCTGAGCCCGCGTTGTTGCCGTTGGTCGACCGGATCGTGGTCTATCCTGAACAGATCCTGCAGCACGATGTATGGACCATAATTTGCTGATAACAGACTGGGAAACATTCATTGTCCTTGCCACAGCGACCTGTCTTGTACCAACATGTAGCCTGCCAAGGGCACGTAAAGAGGTTACGTGCCCTTGGCATGCTACATGTTGGTACAAGACATTTTGTGTTAGACGGCTTATGGTCTCTCTTTAAATAACGACTTCAACAACTGATAATCTGATGTTTTCTCTTCAAAATCTTCCTTAAGAGAGGCTCTAAACTTCCAATTCAGAGGCATGCAAATTTGTGGCACAACGCCCTTAATCATCCGTAGCATCCCATGCAGATCGTGAAAGTGTGATTGAAGTGTTTGGGTGATGACTTTCTTTGGAAATGCTTCCTTGTTAAGGAACTATACAACATGGTTTCGTATCCCTTTGTATATGTGAACATTTTTACCACAAAATGTAGTATCTCCTACTTTTTGGAATGGTATATAATGTTGACTATGTACCGGTCAACAAATCAGGACTGAAAGCACTTTTTTATATTTATTTAATTCTCGTCCTGACTTTCAACAAGACATCTCAATACGACGTTTTATCAATTAAAATTGGTTGCATTTATTCAAACGTCAATTCGACATATCCTAGTGAAGTCGAAATAAAAAGACATCACAGGCTTCCACATTATGTTTTATACTAAGATATTTTACGGACGGCAGATATCAACGGTCAACTTAGACCTCAACTTTCTGACAAACGAGACGATTTCACCTTCTCCATCGTCAACTTCCCATATTTATATCGCAATGTTTCATTATCAACTGTATATGGTTCAATGTCTCGTCTGTTTCGATACACTAGAATTTGTTCTGCGTAGAATCGGGATTTAAATTGAAACCGAGTATAATTTTGATTTTATTTTAATTTTTGATTTTTACGCCACAATCAACAATTTTTTTCAGTTATACTGACAAACAAGGTGATGTGACAGGGGTTTGTGCAGTCTTGTCTAAAGTCAATATTTCGCAAATTCTATAGTCGTTATGAAGATCTTGTTTGCCAATACAACTGCTCCCTGAAATGTTTCATGCCAACTGAGACTGTTCTTAACACTCCGATTCCGACTACGGATTATCTGGTGTATCTAGCGGTCCGACTTGCCCTACTCTTAGTTTTGTATTCCTTATATTATCTATGAAGGGGCCTCCGCGGCCGAGTGGTTAGAGCATTGCTCTCAATATCACAAGGACTCTCACCTTTAGTCAGCACGGGTTCGATTCTCGCTCGCGCCGATATATGTGAGAAAGTTTACCAGTTTAGTTTCGGAAGGTCGGTGGTCTCTTCCCGGGTATATTGTATCTGGGCTCTCTCCTCCACCTAAAAAAACTGGACGCCACCAGATAACAGAAAAATTGTTGAGTGTGGCGGAAAACAACCATCATTCAATTAGTTATAAAAATCTCTTTGTTATCTTAACCTCTTCATAATGAAAATTATCATATTCAATAAAAACCAAAAGTTGCTATCAATTTCTAGAATCAGGAAAAAACCAGGAAAGTAAACAAAGGAAGCATATAAACATCATTATGACTTTTAAGTAGATATCTACAGCACTATATATCAAACTATAACGATATAAAGACAGTTTTCCTTTTGGATTAATAGCTAATCAATTATCAGAACTTTATCAAAATGTTAAAAGAAACTGTGTACGCGAATCAATACACACGCGCTTTTTAACTCATTCACGTTAACCAGTTATTTGAAGTCTTCACATCAGCAGTGAGGGACATCACACTGGGTCCAACGAACTTCCGGGTTCACGGTGTAACACCAGGGGGCGCTTCCGTCATCTGGATTTCGGCAATAGTTATCCTGGTCACCTAGTTGTGCATAGTTGTGGGTATGTGGCGATTGGCTGTCCCATCTCTGACACACATCCCCTGTGCTTGCGACATTCTGTGTTCCAAAGTAAAGTTTTCCTGTGGGGTCCGAACTAGTCAGACATTCCAGTGGAGGCGTGACTGTAAGAGAGTTATATCATGTTGGGTTAATTTTTGTAGATTTATTCAGTTTTGTAGGCTTATGCTTCTGAAGAATGAAAAATTAGGTTATTTCGATTCTGCGGCTCTGTGTTTTTGTTACGTGAAGTACGACTTTCGAAGGGGTATTTTAATAGACAATAGTAACATCATGCAATCTATACCCGTCAGCCCCAAGATTCATTGATTATATCAAGACATTTATTTACCACAATCAGGAATATCGCACAACTCGTATCGTACGTTTGAGTCCGTCGTATAACACCAAGGGGATGGTTCACCATCCGGGTTCCTGCAATAATTTTCCGGTAGATCTGTTCCCGTTGTATGACCATGAGGAGACTGTGAAGCCCAAACCTGGCATGTCCGTCCCGATGTTGTGACGTGGATTTTTCCGTTATAATCCCGTCCATTATCTGTTCTTTTACACTCGGCTACTCCAACTTGATCTACAAATTTAAACGTTTAGGTGTATACAATGAATGGCTGTTTCATTACAATTCTGTATCTACCAGTCGCAATACATCAGTGAATAGGTTTCTCTTTCTAGTTTGGAGGTCGTGGATTTAAGCCCCAGTAGTATCATGACCGATCAATTTTAGAAGTGCGAATGACAGGTCTTTTGGATGTAAACTTTAAAATGGCCCTGAGCGCTAATCTTGAATCCAATATTTTGTACTTCACCTACAGGCAGTGATTTCTCACTGAATGATAAATTCTCGATGGAACGTTAAAAAATAACTAATCATCTTAAAAACGGATGCACTTAAAAGCTTCTTTCAAGACTATAGATTATTATTGCTTTTTTAGTGAGAGTTCACGTCAGAATTGAGTTCTAATGTGTACATCCGGCCGTTGTATTCTTATGGTGATGATCTTTGTCTTGGAAGTGCATCGGTTCTGTTCTCCATCAGGACTGCCGCGTCAAATCCTATTTAATAATGTTTAGTATACATAATGATTTGCATCTTGGACAAGTCTCAGACATTAAAATGTAGCATTACCTGTCTATTTGATATGATCGTAATTTTCTTTTTTACGTCTTCACCTGAGACATACGCTGGACAAAATGATTTAGGGATCATGGATTGATTGATTGTTTGTTTTACGTCCAGTCGAGAATAGGGAGCATGGAATATTTCATGGATTAAAACTAAACCTTTGTACTTACAAGGCAGAATATATGATACACAGACGCTGAAAAATAAGAAACACAAATATTGGCATCAATATTCAATCAGAAATCTCGATTTCATTTAATTGATTATATATTGCTCGAGAATTTTTCACTCATATGGAGACGTAACCATTACCGGTGAAGGGTTGCAAATTTAGGCCTATGCTCGGCGCTTATGGCCTTTCAATAGGGAAAGTTCTTTATCGTGCCACACCTGCTGTGACACAAGGCCTCGGCTTTTGCGGTCTCATCCGAAGGACCGCCCCATTTAGTCGCCTCTTCCGACAAGCAACGAATACTGCGGATTTTATTTAATTGATATTTGGAAGGGGTCATAGTAAATAAAACAACAAGTCACTGAATGACATGAATAAATCTGACATGCAAGACAACTTCAACCTTACAGAATATTCCATAGTTTCACCAATTCTCGGTGTGACCTACCCTTGCATTCTGAACAGCCTAAAATCGGCATTGCAATTCATTATGAGATCCGCAGTGTTCTGTAATAGGACATTGTTCCATTCCTGTCTGGAGCGTTTTCAAGTTCATCCAAAGTCTGTGGTAGGTTTGGACGCTATGAAAGTTGATGCTGAAGTTGATCTCATACATGCTCGATGGGATTCATGTTTGGTGAGACAGCAAGCCACTCCATACGTTCGATAGTTTACACCTGCAGATACTCCTGACCCACATGAGCACAAAAACGAGGGCGTTATCGTCCTTCAGAATGAAATTGCACCTGCAAACAACCTGACGACTGCGTGAAGAATTTTATTCTTGTATTGGAGAGCAGTCAATGCGCCTTTCCTGATGGCTTCGTCTAAAACTCACGAGCTCGACGCCCGCGACTGGTTAAAATTGGTATGGGCTCAAAAGTAGCCACTCGGGCTAGTGAAAAATACAACTTACATCTTATGAGATATTTTATCACAATATTTAAGTTTAAAAAGGACTTATCAATAACACATAATCCATAAATCCCCACCATATAAATTATTTAGCAATACTACAGTCGTAATTATTTTCTTTAAAAATTCTGAAAACATCGCTAACTTGCGACAAATCAGAATTTTCTCCATTTTCTTTTATGGTAATACGTCTTATTGTGAAAGATTCACCAAATATTTCCACTAGTTAAATGAACTCCAGAGTTATCTGGCGAAGATCAGGCATTTTCAGTACATTGTTTGAGGATATTGTACACTACACTGTACAAGTATAATGGAAAGTAAGGTACTTTATTCAAATAAAAAAGGTTTCCTAGTATCATTATCATTGATACGCGAATATTTCAAATTGATCAAATTTCAATTTATCAATTTACAGATTACAATTTTGATCTATCTACAACCAATTTTAGTTCCACTAATTAAAGGTCGTTTTTCCTCCGGTGGATATGGATGTGGAAGGGCGGTTAAACACTATGAAAAGACTAAGATAACAAACTGTATTCAATCTGGTAATTCTTCGGGAAAATATAAATCAGAGAGATGGGCAAACACGAACCTCCGACAAAGTGAAGGTAGGATCAGGTGCCTAGGAGGAGTAAGCATCCCCTGTCGACAGGTCACACCCGCAGTGAGCCCCGCATTCCGATCAGGCAAACGGAGCAATCCGTTGTCAGAATCAGCGCGTCAAGGACGGCCTAACAAATGGTATGAAACACATCAGACAGCATTTGACTCAATGGTTAGTTGTACTGGCAAATTAGATCGTTATAATGACCATGAAATTTGCGAAATGCTGACTTTAGGTGAAAGTGTACAATCCTTGTAACATCAACTTCTTTTTCAGTAGCCCGCCTCGATTTAAAAACTGATCATAAGCAGAACAAGCTCTTGCGTATCAAATCAGTTGGGAGATATAAATGCCATATAAAAACTATGCAGTTTCATCACATAAATGTCCAATAGCATTCTTGATATATTCTTGTCTGACAACAACATTCTAAAAGTAAATATGGCTAAGTGAATCAAACAGGGAAGAAAATACGAGGAAAAAGCTCAAAGTAAACACAGTATATATGACGAAGAGGACCACTATACAGGATCATGACTTAAAAAATCCGAAGAAAATGAATGGACCGAAAACTGTTGAAATTTTCTGTCAATATTCAATATCAAAATTGACGACTTCAATTTATAGAATCAAATATATGACTTCAATTTTGAAATCTTATTTATTTTTCAGGGCTGCCAAAATTCATTGGTCTAGAAAAAATGAAATCCACCAGCCCTACTGCCTAGTCGCTAAGAAAAGTTTTCGTGAAGACTGTGTCAGTGCGACCCACCAGAGAGAACACGCCCAAAATCATCACAGATCCACCCCAAACCGATTGAGTTCAGCAACCAATACCTGGCTGTATCTCTACCTGGCCTCTCTCCACAAACGCCTACGACAGAATCGGGACTCACCTGTGAATAGGCTCTCAATGTCGTCTGTACCAATTCACATGTAAAGGTGACGGTAACTAATAGTATTCAATCTCGTAATTCCTGTAGAAAATACAAATCAGAGAGATGGGCAAACACGGACCCCTGGACATACCAGAGGTAGGATCAGGTGTCTAGGATGAGTAAGCATCCCCTGTCGACCGGCCACACCCTCCGTGAGCCCTACATCCCGATCAGGTAAACGGAGCAATCCGTAGTCAGAATCAGTGTCCCAAGAACGACTGAACAATTTGTATGAAACAAGTCAGACAGCATTTGACGTAAAGGGATGCTGTACTGGCAAACTAGATCGTTATAACGACCATACAATTTGCTAAATGCTGACTTTAGGTGAAATTGTATAAACCCTTGTGACATCAACTTCTTTGTCAGTGGGCCGCCTCAATTTTAAAAACTGATCATCTGTAGAACAAGCTCTTGCGTATCGAATCAGTTGGGAGATATAAACACCATATGCAGGTGATGATGGAATATTGCCACTTAGATAAGGGAAGTTGACGATGGAGAAATTAAAACCATCCCGTTTGTCATAAAATTGAGTTGCTAGTTTGCCGCCAGCATCTATTTCAGTAAAATATTTAAGTACTCAGCAGATGTGGAAAACTCTGTGGTGTCTTTTATATCAAGTTCGAATTGACATATGAATGCAAATGATCGATGCTGATAAATAAAACGTCGTCTATATTTCTAATCGAAATGAAGGACACATCAAGATATTTTGTAGTGTAAAGTGTAGTAAAAACATAGGTTTTAATGTTAACTTTAGAAACGTTTTGTGATTTCAAATCCATTAAAGGTTCTTTAGAATATTTCCACATTTCATTTACAACACTTCTGGCATATGTAGTGGCACAGTACTTTTAACGTTGCTTCTTCACATCAGTTAATATTTTCGTGCGAAGCAGTAATAGAGGCTTGGTAGAACATTTACTGGATCCAGCAATGTATCTTTATAAGGATTTTTGTGGAGTTTGGGGATCCAGTTTAGGTATGGTAACTCATGTTGACGTGCGAATTCCAAGCGTGCTTGACAATGACTTGGGATAAATTTGGGAGGCATACTGGCCTGAAACCCTTAGATAAGTAGCTTGAAGTCTGTTTCTCAACGTCTGACAACATTAAACTGACGAGTCAGTCTTGTAGCAGATTGAACACGCTTTCTCCGGGCCATCGTTACAATGTACGTTGTTTCAAGGGTCCTGTCACTCCTAGGCCTCTCATTGACTGTATCTGTCCCGTGAAATCGTGTTCAGGGTCTAGAGATGACACTCTAGGACACACCAAACCGGATAGCAACATTTTGCAGGGTTTGTTTAGCATGAAGCATTCCAGTTGCTTGATTGCGCTCATTTGCCTGTACATGACGTCTTTGTGGTAGCATAACTTTACCTAAGCCACGTTCAATCGTTGTCCACTTTACCAATAATGTAGTGATGTATGCTGACCTATTGTCTTACACAACTACCCAAAGTATACCACATTTTTATCATGCGGCTCATGGATAGGTGCAAATTGTGAAGATGCACAGTGGACAGGATTTAAGTACAGACGCTAGACGTTTTAAATACCTTATATAGAAAAAAATATCATGTGATTCAGCTGGTGAAACTGAACACAAAGATGATGGAGAGATATACTGTGTGAATTGTTCGTTGATAGGCGGACAATTGTTTTAACTATAGATATTTAAAACGTCGAGGTCCTGTGGATTCAAATTACAACATGTTTTCTTAATTCATACATACTTGGTGTTTCACCAAAAACCTTCTCCCAATACTTTTATCAAGCCAAAAAGCCCATGATCCCTAACTTTTTTGCCCAGTATATATATCAAGGATACCGCTTTCTGTTACGTGTTGTAGACATGTAATGTCCCACCAATACATGTTTATGTTAAATACAGTTTATTTTATTCCTGCAATAAAATGAAATCGAACTTCACATAGTTTGAAATGTTTGATAATTAACAAATATACCACTTGCAATAACTAAATAAATAAAAATAACATTTTGACATGTCACTGATTAGCAGAGTTTGGGTCTTGTTGTAGTCTTTTGAAACTTACCTTTATTGTAATATGAACATCATTTATTATGACAGTGTCTGTAGATTAAATATATGTGTGCATTTTACAAAGATACCGCGCACTACACGATAATACAAGAGACTCACGACTATATCATTCGTCTGAGTCACCACTGTTAAGATCTTGTGATTTTTTAAAATATTTGAAATATATTTTATTAAGTTTTGTTCTCATGACATATTTTGAACCCATATATAGCTTCAACTGAACCCCAAATGATCACAACATAACTTGTTTATTTTATTAACAATTATATACTACCATACATCTATAGTATCATATATCTTCAGTCCCGTGGGGATCCGGGTTATAATAGGCTCTCACTTGCTTGTAAACTATGTGACGGTCCTTCAGATGACACTACAAAAAGCTGAAGCCCCGTCACGCACCAAGTTTGTAACGATCACAAGATCTTGCTCAAAGGCCATGAGCGCCGAGCATAGGCTTAATTTACCTGCTCTTCATCAGCAATAGCGTCGTCTATATATGAAAAGGCTAGGATAACTAACAGTATTCAATCTCGTGACTCCCACAGAAAATATAAATCAGAGAGATGGGCAAACATGAACCCCTGGTAAAACTAGAGGTGGGATCAGGTGCCTAGGAGGAGTAAGCATCTCCTGTCGTCCGGTCACACCCGGCGTGAGCCCTCCATATGACTGAAGAATTCTTGAGTGGGACGTTAAACAACATTCAAGAAATCAATCATAGATCCCCATGACTAGCCACTCAATAGGATGTAATAACGCTATACAAAACTAATATAAGTTCCATCAAATAATCCTTAAGACAATAAGTATATGATCGCAGAAGATGTTACCCTCTGATTCACAGTTATCTCCCTTGAATCCGTCCAGACAGATGCAGTTATACGACGTGTCGTTGACCTCACAATGTCCTCTGTTTTTACATGGGTTTGGAAAACATGGAGAGTTCGAAGAAACTATTTAAAATCAATTATTGCAAAAACATTAGAATGACAGAATATTCCGCATAAATATATAGCCAAAATGTTCTTTTGTTAATAGTCTCACAGACCATTGGAGTTACACTTTATGAATGATCTTATGAAATGCGGTTAAAGCAAGATACAGTTATTCTATTCAGACTGACCACAAGCCAAAACGACCTATCAAAATCATTTAAACATATAGCTTATAAAATAATGCGTGATACGATACATATTTGAACTGGCCACTTGAGATCTTTTATTTTGAGATACAGGATTGTGATGTCAATTTATATCTCACAGCAGAGAGGTATGTCGCAGTATTCCTTGACCGGCCCGGTTTCTCCCTGCACATAACACCAAGGCTTGGAGGACAAATCCGGATTTCTACAGTAATTGGAATCCCCGCTCATTGCTTCTAAAAATACATAAAATTTATCACTGTATATCACGAATCTGTGACTTTGTTCACCATCACCTACTGATGCCCTTCAATCTGTCTAATTATCTAAACATATCATTAACCTTACATCTATCTAAGTCTCCAATTCTGCCAATAAATCTACCCAATTACCCAACAGATAATTACTGTCCTTCATTCTGTGAAATTATCTAAACATATCATTAACCTTACATCTATCTAAGTCTCCAATTCTGCCAATAAATCTACCCAATTACCCAACAGATAATTACTGTCCTTCATTCTGTGAAATTATCTAAACATATCATTAACCTTACATCTATCTAAGTCTCCAATTCTACCAATAAATCTACCCGATTACCCAACAGATAATTCTGTCCTTCATTCTGTGAAATTATCTAAACATATCATTAACCTTACATCTATCTAAGTCTCCAATTCTGCCAATAAATCTACCCAATTACCCAACAGATAATTACTGTCCTTCATTCTGTGAAATTATCCATCATATATTATTATCCTTCAAATCGTTTAATGAGGATTCGGGGTAGAACAGGTTCTAATAACCCGGATCCTCCCATGGCCAATTGTGAATGGAGGTTCTTTATAACGTTGTACACTAACCATCTGTCCAGGATAGACATGGTTTTCCGGAAGTCGATACACTTAGTTTTCCTGCATAATCTAATCCTCTGCCCGTTATAAGACATTCTCTCTCTTCAATCAACTCTGAGGAGAAAATAGAACATATCAATTTTTTCTATTACTTCTGTTCTGTTTTAGATTGCACTGGCCATCACAAAAAAATATCAAACGTTAATTATCACCCAGTCAAAATATTCATAGAATTCGGCACACATGACGGTAAAGGAATCGCATAACGTATACATGTAGTTACCACACTTTGGTATGTCACATAGGTCCCATCTAGTGTCTTGGTCTTGTGTGTGACACCAAGGACCAACACTCCCGTCCGGATTCCTGCAATAGTTCTCGTCTTTGTAGAGATTGTTTAAGCTGTGAGGGTGGGGAGTCTGCGAGTCCCATCTCTGACACGGTATTCCGGTCTTGGTGTGACTGACAGTTCCGGTGTAGTCTAGTCCTTTGGATGTGTACATACATTCAGTGGCAACTGTGACAAAATTGACACATTTTAATCATTAACACATATAAACCTCAGAATCCCACATTTCCACATGATGTTTTTGTGAACAAAGGTCTACAACCGTGACCTTATTTTCTTAACTTTCCTAGCTTTATCTCTTATTGTTTTTATTATTGGCATCATTATTATTTTACCGGTCAGGATAGTTCAGTAGTTGGAGTGTTCACTTCCTTACCGGAAGGTCAAGAGTTTGAACCCCGCTCATGTCATGATCGCGTCGAACCTAAGACGTAAACATAAGTAGTGATTGTTCTTTTGTGAAACGCTCACCATTTAGAAGTGAGAATCACGGGTCTTTCGGATATGACCTTAAAAATGGAGGTCCCGTTCTGCGACAGATGTTGGTACGTTAAAGAACCCTCAAAGCTACGGCCGCTAAGCATAGGTCTAAATTGTGGTACTTCACCTACAGGTGGTGACGTCTCAATATGAGTGAAAAATTCTCGACGGGACGTAAAACAAACAAACAAAACGATTCGGTACGCATCCTCTTAGTCTTATAAGAACTTGCCGTGTGTCAACAATCTCTACTCAGAGTCATTGTTCCTAACTCTCACAGTAGTTTAAGGAACGATAACTCTGGGTAGACATTGGTTTGATAATGGCTTAGGTACTGTTCGATAAAACTCTTTACAATTTAGGAACATTTTGCTATTAGATATCAATCCTTACAGATACAGTCTACAACACTAAGGATAGCTGTGAATTTATGATATTTTACCTACAGTGGGTGACGTATCAATATGAGTGAGAAATTCTCTACAAATAAAAACCCAAATAAATCATTAACTGCACGTAAAGTGGTGATGAATGTTGCACGGATACTTACTGCAGTAGGGGATATCACACCAGTCCCATCTCGTCTTGTTGTCTGTGGTGTAGCACCAAGGGGCGGGCTCGTCAGCGATTCGACAGAAGTTCGACTCAGTAGCAAGGTAGGCGTATTCTGAGAAAATCAGAAATTTTCATTTTGTTCAAGACCTTCCCACTTCAGAAAATATACTACAAATATAAAGAAAGGTATATTCCTAAATTCAACCAAAAGCAATTTGTGTTGATTGGTGCTGTTGAAAGATATTCCGTAAGGAGTGTCTGAATGATACAGAAGTTGAAACTGACCAAAAAAGTTCAACATCATTTTGTAATGCATTACATTGGAACACATCCAATCGTAAAGCACAATATATTTCTGAAGTGAATATTAGTAAGTATTTTAACATCCATAGCGTTATACTACATAGTTTGTAATGAGATTATGACAAAACTTTACTTGAACTAGGAACATGCGGCTCATTAGCTGACCACGCTTGACATTTGGTGCCACTTTTCGTGTGATCGTGTGTCCCCTCATATTCTTTCCCTACTTCTATACAATCTTTAGAGATATCACCATCTGCAAGCAAACAACGCCGTGTATCAATGAATTAAAGTAAATCAAAATAACTGTTTGTTTCCCTTTTGATTCAGGCTTGTAGGCAAACACGGACCCCTGGACACACCAAAAATGGGATAAACTACCAAGGCCAAGGAGAAGTGACCTGTTCATAGCTCATACCCACAGTGAGCATACTTTAATATATAGAGATTTAAGAAGAAATCTAATTGATAAAGAGTTTGTCTTTTTTCCGTATTTACTACCAATAAAGTACGAAACTTTGAAAATTTGATGGTCACAATTACGTCATTTTGAATTACGTCAAGCTTTAAATATTTATTCGTATTTTGTTTAGTTTAAGTGCTTCATATGATTAACACCGATTAATACTTTTAATGAGCGTATTGTACTAAAAGGACAAGTGCAATTCACACCATATCCACACACAACCGTTCACACAATATCCATACATTGGCGGGGTATCCGCCAACTGCTGATGACGTCATTCTATTATGAAAAGAGAAAGAAACTAGAGTACGAAGGATCACTTGACTCAGTTAGTTTTTCACAGTCCATAAACCCCTCCGATGAACAACAAGATCAGTGTAGGTTCTGGCAGTGTGTTCAAGTAAATAACGCAAATAGGACGTTATAGAATTGTGTAATTTTGTTGCATTTATCTTGATTTCCTATATCTCAACTCTAATTTTAAGAATAAATATATGATTTATTGATTATATATTGTTTAACGTCCCGTCCGAGAATATTCCACTTACAAGGAGACGTCAGTATGAATTTATTTACGACACGATATTATAAAGTTTGAGATATGGCGCATTATCATGTCTACAATTTCTACTGACAACTCTCCCCAATAACGATAACCCCGTGGGGATCCGGGTTAGAACATATCCTCAGTACCCCTTGCTTGTCGTAAGAAGCGACTAAATGGGGCGGTTCTTCGGATGAGACCGCGAAAACCGAGGCCCCGTGTCACAGCAGGTGTGGCACGATAAAGGTCCCTCCCTGCTCAAAGGCCATAAGCGCCGAGCATAGGCCTAAATTGTGCAACCCTTCACCGGCAATGGTGACGTCTCCATATAAGTGAAAAATTCTCGAGCTGGACGTTAAACAACATATAATCAATCAATAATCAATTGATAAGTGAGGTCAGTCATATAGTTACGCCTTTATATCTAGAGAGAGTGCATGATAGTTTGATGTTCTCCAATATCCGTATCAGATTTTTCAAGACGAGAATATGATATACTTTGATCCCCCCATTCTTTGATTTTGGTAGCTGGTGAAAAGATAACTAACAGTTTTCAATCTCGTAATTCCTTTAGAAAATACAAATCAGAGAGATGGATGGGCAAACTGAGACCTCTGGACATACCAGAGGTGGCATTAGGTGCCTAGGAGGAGTAAGCATCCCCTGTCGACCGGTCACACCTGCCGTGAGTCCTACATCACGATCAAGGAAACGGAGCAATCTGCAGTCAGAATCAGTGTGCCAAGAACGACCTAACAATTGTATGAAACATGTCAGACAGCAATTGAACTAATGAAAGGTGATGTTACATATAAGTATATGTTTCGTCTCGATGGACTATATTTACGAGATTTTGGGGACATTGTGCCAAATATCGTTTTTTTGTTTTTTGTTTTTTGTTTTTTGGGGGTTTTTTTTTTTGGTTTTTTTTTTGGGGGGGGGGGGGGGGGGGGGGGGGCTTTTCTCTATAATCCCTTAACTAAAGAATTTTAAATTATACATGGTATTATCAAATGAGTAGATAAACATTAAATTTCACTTTTGCTGAATTTGAATTATTCCAACAAAGAACGTAAAACGTCATGGTTAACTGAATGTATTCTTTCACTCTGTCTAAGAAATGAATGAATTCTATCTTTATATTGTGTATCCGCTCATTAAACGAACAGAATGTGTTCTAATACGCTACCCTTAA
Organism: Ostrea denselamellosa; assembly: GCA_024699665.1. Taxonomy (NCBI): domain Eukaryota; kingdom Metazoa; phylum Mollusca; class Bivalvia; order Ostreida; family Ostreidae; genus Ostrea; species Ostrea denselamellosa. The sequence goes on along the minus strand of JAMZEH010000075.1, from coordinate 3,338,706 downwards.
AATATATTGATTAGCAAGCCAAAACAATACATATCTAATCTATATTGTGAATACGTTTGTAGATTTAGTATAGTTTTAGTATCAGTTATTTTATACATATTTAGTCATCTTAAGTAAACCTTTTTGTTTGTCACAGGAAGAGAGGGGTCTATTAATAACTTAATAATGCAATTGTTCGTGCAGGTTGTCAGTTTAGCATTCCTTATTTTTGTTTGATACGAACTAGGAGATGTTTTCTCCACATTTTATCTTATCTAGACGGTATAGTAGATTACTTTACCGCATTGTCCGACTTCCCACGTGATGTCATCCAGTGCCAAGTCACTGTCCCAGGAATCCCCCGTAATGGCCTCAAATGAAAGCTAGAAATGTACAATCGTAAGGTTAAGAATGCAACTGTGATCATAGTAGATTTAGAAGGGGTCTGACCATCATAACACGTGGAAACGTCAGTAGAGCTTTTGTTTAATTCACTTGGATATATAATACATTTTTTTAAAGAAAAGATTGGGTTTAAATTAATGACAAACAATTTAACAAGTTGCAAAAGATAACAAAAGGAGCTTAGGATTATTGTTATAATCCTTTAATCCTTCTGTTTATTGCTACATTCACACTGACTTATGAATAACACCACACCTTTAATCCTTCCGTTACAGGTACATTCACTTTGTCTATCAACCAATCAGAGCCCTGGTTGCCTTCTTTTGACCAGAGGGTAGTTTTGGCTGTGTATGTCCCTTCGGCAAACAAGTTTAGCTTGTTCACGTGACGACCAAACATGTGGTATGCGAAGGAGAGACATCCAGCTTTTGCTGGAACATTTAGAAAAAAAATGAAGATCATATTCAAATTCTTTCAACCACCTGCGTTATTTTCTAAATTGAGTTGATTACTTTGGAAGTACATTGTACCATATATGTTGCTTGTCTAACCACTGTGCTATCGCGACCGGTGTGTTTTACGTTTCATAGATATTTCATTCACACATATTACGACATTACAAGCTGAAAGTGAAGTACCACAAATTTAGACCTTTGCTTATTATTATTATTATTATTATTATTATTGCTTTCCGCCACACTCAACAATTTTTCAGTTATCTGGTGGCGTCCAGTTTTTGTTGGTGGAGGAGAGAACCCAGATACAATGTACCTGGGAAGAGACCACCGACCTTCTGCAAGTAAACTGGCAAACTTGCTCACATAACGCCGCGGCCGAGATTCGAACACGCGCCGACAGAGGTGAGAGGCTTTGTGATTTTGAGCCCGATGCTCTAACCACTCGGCCACGGAGGCCCCCGACCTTTGCTTATCGATGACGGCTGCGATTCATAAAGATTCTAAAAATATTCTTAGATTTCATACTTAAGTACTAAAAAAAATTCTTAGCGAAGAAATAAACTCAATTATCAATTGATAAAAAAGTTACGCACTGTTCTTAGTTATGTAGAGTTCTTAGTAATTTAGAAAACTTAAGTTGGTTTACCATAGCAACGCATAGCGTTTCCCAAACAAAAGCTGGAACTCTTGTGCGATAGAGGTAGTATTTTAACGTGTTTACGTCACATCTGCCAAATTTCGCATACATGGAAGAAAGCAACAAACTCAAAAGAAAGTCGAAATGGAGTAGTGAGGAGTCCTTGGCCCCCACTACTCTTGTTGAAAAATAGAAGAACATAGTGAGAGGGAAACTGGGACCCTAGTTAAGTTCACAAATGAAGACTATTTCCTGAAGTGGGACACCGTGTAGACCCGGGTTGTTAGAATAGATTCTCAGTACCTGTTGCTTGTCGTAAGAGGCGATTAAATTGGGCGGTCATTCGGATGAGACCGCAAAAACTGATGTCCCGTGTCACAGCAGTTGTGGCAAAATCCCTCGCTGTTTCAAAAGCCATAAGAGCAGAGCATGGGCCTAAATTTTGCAGCCATTCACCGGCAATGGTTTGTTTTCGTTTGGTTGTTTGTTTTCCACCACACTCGACACTATTTCAGTTATCTGGTGGCGTCAAGTTTTCGTAGCCGGAGGATAGAACCCACATACAATGTATACCGGAAGAGACAACTTCCGAAAGTAAACTGGCAAACATTCTCACATATATCGGCGTGATTCGAACCCGCGCCGACTAGAGGTGAGAGGTGAGAGGTGAGAGGCCTTGTGATTTTGTGCGCAGTGCTTTAACCACTCGGCCACGGAAGTCCCCACAGGCAATGGTGATGTCTCCATATGAATGAAAAATTCTCAAGCGGGACGTAAAACAATACGTAATTAATTAATCAATCTGAAGTGAGGATACAGCATGATTTCTCTGTGAGCTGTTGATAATTTCATGACCAAACTTTCAATGAAATAAATACTGAATCCAATCTAAAGCTTTCTAAAAGCTGTGCGTTACTATACTGAACTATTTCCGAAAATATCGCCTGTGTGATTCATTGGCGGCCATCATGATTCTTGACTTAAGTTTTTCTCAACAATTTAAGATTGCTATATACTACACTTAAAGTTACGAACTGTTTAAGAATTTTCTTACACTTAAGTTGCTTTATGAATAACACTAATTATAAAAAACTTAATTTCTTAGAATTACGTGAGTTTTTTATTGATATAAGATCTGTTTTTTATATTTAAGTACATTCTAAGACTATTCATGAATCCCAGTCCAGGGCTGTAGCAGTGAGGGTTCATTATCATGTTAAGGCCTACCGCAACACGGGACCTCCAGTTTTTAAGTCGCATCAGAAAGACCCATGATTCTCATTTCCAAATGCCGAGTTTTCACCACCTATGTTTACGTCTTAAGGGCACGAGTGGTGATCGACCTCACAGCATCCCGGTTACCGAACGAACGCTCTACTACCGAGCTACCGCGACCAAATATATAATATTCTTGTTTTTTATGATTTTGATTATTAACAACATCTATTAAAGACCAAATTAGCGATTTCCGATAGTACTAGGAACTTAATTAGTCATATCAATGTTTTAGCGATCTAAAATTCTTTCTTGTTGCGTGTTGGAGTCTACCGCTCATACTTCGACATAAAGGTGAAAATGCAGCATGTTTTATACATACAAATGATTTTAAAAGTATATTTATCTGTAAAGATTTGAGTACTGCCAGTCGACTAGTGAGAGTTTGTGCAGAATCTTTAAGGTGTCCCGGTAAAATGTGCTGGTTTATCTCATTGTAGAATGTCACTAAATACAAACATCATGGCGAAAAGCGAGATCTTATCATGTGTGTTATGAGGTCTGACGAGGGTAAGCTTTGAACATTAAGCAGAAGTGTTGGTTATGGGTTGTGACGTGGTAGGGATAATGCTTGAACATAAAGCAGAAGTGTTGGTTATGGGTTTGACGTAGTAGCGATAATGTTTAATCATTAAGAAGTAGTGTTAGTTATGAGGCTCACCTGGTAGGGGTACAGCTGTCTGTATTACTGCTCTATCGCCAGGTTTTCTCGGTGACGACATCTCAGTAAAGAAGAACCTCTCTCCTTTATAGGCCTCCTCGGGACCCGTCCCAATGGAGATTGTGTGTTTCTATATAAATGTTTGAATTGTAGTGTGGCCTGCCATTTTATAAAACCCGGCTTAGAAAATCATAGAAGTCAGAAAAGGGTGAAACCAAAAGTAAATATATTACTTACAAATCCAGGGCCCCATTCAAAATCGTCTCCGTCCTGTATGTTGTCAAAGAAACATTTCTCAAATCTCTCAAATGTACATTTAAGACTGGCCTCGTCTGCATGAAAAATAAAACGTACGTCCTTTTTTCTCTTTTGTAAGGAATTATTTTATATGGAAGTGCTCTAATAACTGTTTTACAGTGTCTGTGCATGACTCACAAGGATATAAATCTGTTTTGCTGTACGATCATAACTTGGAACTGAAAAGAATCACCTTACCGATGACCTTGTCGCAGTATTCGCCGGTATACCCCGCCTGACACACACATTTGTACTGACATGCCGTCACTTCCGTTGGAAAACACACTCCATATTTACAGCGGTTGTCCCTGCACACTGATGTAGATATATGTCTTTTGAGTGGATGTTATTCAAGTTTACAGCTAATCTTTACTGATACGTTGTCGCTCATATATTATTTTTACCTATAATTATTTCCTGTTTAAATAGTTTTCTGTTATGGGTGCCCCTTTTCATTTTTGTAATCCATGTGTTGTGGCAAAGCATAATACAAGAATATAAGCATAGGACCAAATTGTCCGGCGTGCGTTTGACTGTCATAGTGTTTTTTTTTCTACTCTTAATATCATGCAAATGCAGTCTACATATGTATATTACAACAATCATGAAGAGAAAAAATGCAGGATTGGAACCCAGGGTCCCTGAATCTCTCGTTATGTGTTCTACCATACGAGATATCTGGACATTGGCGATCAAATCCGTTTGCCTGCCATATCCCTTCTCCTTAAATGCCTTCACACTTAAAGATATCAATCTCTTTTTTTTATTCTTCTGCAGATAGTTTCACCAGTTATAAGGGCTAGTCCAAGACACCAAGAAAGGGAGATAATGCAAAATCAGCTACACTGTGATTGGAATCCAGGACCCCTGAATCTCAACTTGGGTTCTTTAACAACTAGTAATGGAACCCATTTGATTATCATACAACACTGTATATAATTATGTAATGTCAGTTTTAATATCTAGAGCAAAGTGCTCACTAGTTGTCCTTTTTAATCTTCATGATAAATTTTCATTCTTTATCAATCCCTTAACTCTTTTGAATCCCCGGGATATAATTAGAGAAACTTGTATATTGAACGATATATATATATATAAATATATATATATATATATATGTGTGTGTGTGTGTGTGTGTGTGTGTGTGTGTGTGTGTGTGTGTGTGTGTGTGTGTGTGTGTGTCTTATACTATTCTCGTTTTCCTTAACACACGCGTGTATTGTTTTGTGTTTGTCTTTGCATGTAAAACAGGAATCGAACAATACCTTCTCTTTCCTTCTCAAAATGCAATTTGAATCCTTTGTGTGTTGTTCTGCTGCCTACAAACTTGGTATCCATAGTAACAATCATCAAGGAAGGTGAATCACGTGACGTTAAAAACGTTTCACCAACGACATCGCCACACCGTCTGCAAATTAAAAAGCAAGCACGTGATACAAAATAGCTACACTGATCATAGTTAATGAAAATAGGTCATGATAAGAGACATCTTATCACTTTCTTTGCATTTACATCCTTTCAGCAAAGGAACAACATTCGGCCTATCTTAAACGAATAGAACACAGAGAATACACTTTCCAATCAAAAGATGAAGATGCCGAAAAGTGAGTGCCATAAAGAATACAAAAATAAAAAACAAGAACCTCTGGATATACAGTGCGATCAGGTACCTAGGAGGAGTAAGCACCCCCTGTCGACCTGTCACAACCGCAGTGATCCGTATATCTTGGTCAGGTAGACGGACTAATATATATATATATATATATATATATATATATATATATATATATATATAGTTAGAAATTTAATATATTTTACAAAATTAGAGATTTAATACCTTCTACTATATTTATTACATTAGAGATTTAATGCATTTTACTATATTTTACTACATTAAAGATTTTATACATTTGACTACATTAGAAATTTAACACATTTCACTCTATTTTATAACATGCGATTTTTATTACATTCTACTATATTTATTACATTTGAGATTTAATACATTTTACTGCATTACAGTAATAATACATTGTATTACATTAGAGATTTAATATATTTTACTACACTAGAGATTTAATACATTTTACTACATTACAGATATGATACATTTTACTATATTGTACAACATTAGAAATTTAATTCATTTACGTAGTGTTTGGAAACTAAGTCTTCCAACAATCCATTGGAATTCCCATGGGCACTAATTGTGCTCCCTTATTGGCAGACTTATTTTTATATTCTTATGAAGCGGATTTGTTCCGAAACTATTACAGAATAAAAACAGAAAATCTTGCCGTGTCCTTCAACCATACATATAGATATATCAATGACGTCTTATCAATCAACAATCATAATTTTCATAATTATGTTCATTTGATATATCCCGATGAACTCGAAATAAAAGGCCCTACAGAATCTGACGTGTCTGCTTCATATCTGGATATTTTACTTAATATTGCCTCTAATGGCAGATTGACAACTACATTATATGACAAGCGTGATGACGTCAACTTTGCAATCATCAACTTTCCATATCTATGTAGTAATATACCACTTTCGCCTGCTTATGGTGTGTATATTTCCCAGTTGATTCGATACGCGAGAGCATGCCATGCGTATGAGAATGTTTTAAAGCGAGGTCAACTACTGACAAAAAAATGATGTTGCAGGGTTATAACGAATCTCGTTTGAAGTCATCATTTCGCAAATTTTACGGTCACTATAATGACCTTGTTTGCGATTACAAAGTGTCTCTGGGACATATGTTGAATGAGTTGTTTCATACCCTTTGTTAGACTGTCAGTTTTCATACTAACTTGACTACGGGTAATCCCGTTTACCTAATTTCGACTAAGGGCCCACGGCGGGTGTGACCGGTCAACAGGATGCTTACTCCTCCATGGCACCTGATCCTACCTTCGCTTTGTCGGAGGTCCGTGTTGCCCTACACTCGATCTTGTATATGTCTTGGGAGTATATGATTACGATTTCCACATTGTTTACTTCGCCATTCGACATTCGACATTTATCACATTAGAGATTTATTACATTTTACAATATTAGAGATTTAACACATTTTACTACATTAGAGATTTAATATATTTTATTAGATTAGAGATTTAATACATTTTACTATATTTTGCAACACTGGAGATTTAAATTATTTCATAACAAAAGAGATTTAATTCATTTTATTACATTAGATATTTAATACATTTTTTTATATATTTTACTATATTAGAGATTTACCATCTTTTACTACACTACAAGGTGACTCCGTGGTCGAGTGGTTAGAGCATTGCGCTCAAAATCATAAAGACTCTCACCTCTATTCGGCGCGGGTTCGATTCTCACTCGCGCATATGTATGTGAGAAAGTTTGCCAGTTTACTTTCAGAAGGTCGGTGGTCTCTTCCCGAGTACATTGTATCTGGGTTCTCTTCTCCACCTACAAAAACTGGACGCCACCAGATAACTGAAAAATTGTGGAGTGTGGCGACAAACAATCAATCGATCATTCACTACATTACAGATTTAATACATTTACTATATTTTCAACATTAGCGCATTAGAGATTTAATCAATTTTTCTCCATTAACAATTGTATAAGTTTTAATACATTTGACACTTAATAAATTTTACTACGTTAGAGATTTAATATTTTTACTACAATAGACCCCCAATACATTTTACTATATTAGAGTTTTAATACATTTTGCTACATTAGAGATTTAATACATTCTACTAATATTTGAATAATTTACGATGAATCTCATTTTCCTACATCTGTTCCGCATTAGACTTTTTTTAATTCAACGTAAGAGAAAGGAAATGTTTTGTTCACGTAAATACAATTCATCAAGCAGCCATTATCTTGCCATTACCTTATGTTAGAATACTAAACTGGAATAAACTATTTGTTACCCATGAAAACTGGATTTCACTGTACACTCATGTTTAAATAGGTATTCGTTATCTTTACAGTAGAAAATTATACACCGCGAGCTTTTTTTTATTACTGTACAGAATATCACACCTGGGTCCTTTATCATTACCGTATAGAAAAAAAATTGTTTATTAACATTTTATATCACAAATCAGACAGAATATTATTATAACAAAGAATAGTGGTTTTTGTTTTTGATAATTCCTCACACACACACACACACACACACACACACACACACACACACACACACACACACACACACACACACTTTTATGCATAGTCTCTATACCGGTATCGTTATTTTAATTTTGCATAAAAATGATACAAGCAGATAATAAGTGTTAAAAATCAAAAATATTTTCCCATAATGACCATAATTTTTCAAATCTATGTACATCACTGTTTTCGATAAAAATATGCTTTTCAATGTTGAATTTGACTTTTAAATGAGATAATATGATATGAATGAGAAATGAGAAAAAATATCATTACAAGCGCTTGGTACCTACCCATGTAAAATATAAATCTACAATCCATGATGTGCTCTCATATGGAATATAAAAATAGAGACCATTATGACGTGTACTCTTACAGAATATAAATTTACAAACCACTATGATGTGTGCTCATGTACAATGTAAATATACAAACCATTATGACGTGTACTCATATATAATGTAGCAATACACACCATTATGACGTGTACTCATATATAATGTAAAAATACACACCATTATGACGTGTACTCATATATAATGTAAAAATACACACCATTATGACGTGTACTCATATATAATGTAAAAATACACACCATTATGACGTGTACTCATATAGAATATAAAACTACAGCCCAATATATGTTCCCATATAGAATATAAAACAACAGTCCATTATGTGTGCCCTATATGCGGTAACAAACTAGAATTTGTTGGGGGGTTTTTTTTACCGTATACCAGACTGTCCCGGAAGGTTGTACTGTATTTCCAGCCAGTGGTAACATCGGAGTGTATTCGGGTTATAAGCCATGTGGAGACCATCTATCGTCATCTTAATTATGTAACCGTCTGGTGCCTGCAAGGATGAGTTATAGCCAGTTATCGGAATTTGATGAAGCCCACAAACCTTGTAACAATAGCTATCGTACTAATACTTCTGAAAATAAGAGGGTAATTCGACTTTATATTGCCAATTTCGTGTTTTTGTCATATCCCCATCTGCAACTCAGAAAATCAATTCTGTGCGATTTAGTGTAAGACTTGTTGTGGTATGTCGCCTTGAGCTAGCTGCTCGTCTTTGCCACATTGCCACGGAATGTCTCAGACCAGGATTGTCCCACAGATAACAAATTAGGAGCTATTGCTCATTTGGAATAATGCAAGACTATCCACATTTTGGGCATCCGATGTCACACAGGCAAGGTAGACTTATCCATTTCACGTGAATAAAAATGATTTCAGTTTCAAATTATATCACTACAACAATTAAAGGCCTGGTGGATTTATTTCAATAACCGGTTGTCGCAGAAAAGAGAAAATAGTGAAGTGAGCAATCTTAAAAATCCTATACAGAGTACAAGACTAATAGCAGGACGAATACCGTTCCCTGGAAACCAGCAGAGGTGGAATGAAGTGCTTAGCAACCCCTGTTCACCGGTCATCCGGTTGTGAGCCCACCGTATTGATCAAATAAACGAAGTAGTAAAAGTGATAATGGGAAGCTTACCTAACACGTCAGATAATATTCGAACTAAATACAGAATTTACTTGTAAACAAATTTATTATAATAAAAAGACTAAGAACAATAAGCAACCTCGTAAATTCTATAGAAAATACAAAGTTAGGCAGATTGGTAAACACGGACCCCTGGACATATCCGAGGTGTGATCAGGTGCCTAGGAGTAAGCCCTGCCGATCTGTCACATCCACCATAACCCTTATGTCGTGATCAGGTGAAGGAAATATTCCGCAGTCAAGAACAGTTGGTATGAAACACGTTAGAAAATATTTGACCTCATAGAAGGTTATACTGGCAAACTGGATCAGAATAAGAGAAATGTTGACTTGAAACGAGACTGTTGAAACACGTTTTGACAGACGTCACTCACATTGAGACGTCACCAGTTATATCTGAAGTACTGCAATTTTTTACCAATGATTGGTGCTAATGGCCGTAGGTGAAGTACCATAAATTCAGACTTAAGCTTAGCGCTCAGTGCCGTAGTATTGACAGATCATTAACGTGCCAACGCTTGTCGCAACACATAACTTCTGTTTTAAGGTCATATCCGATAGACCCATGATTCGCACGTCTAAATGGTGAGAGCTTAGCGAAGGAACAACCACTATCTATGTTTACGTTTTAGGTATCGAATGGTGAAGTAAACACTGTGTAAATCGTAATCATAAATCCCCAAGACATATACAAGTTCGAGTGTAGGGCAACACGGACCTCTGACAAAGTGAAGGTAGGATCAGGTGCCATGGAGGAGTAAGCATCCTCTGCTGACCGGTCACACCCGCCGTGGGCCCTTAGTCGAAATTAGGTAAACGGGATTATCCGTTGTCAAAGTTAGTATGAAAAATGAGTCTAACAAAGGGTATGAAACAAATCATTCAACATATGTCCCAGAGACGCTTTGTAATCGCAAACAAGGTCATTATAGACACTATAAAATTTGCAAAATGATGACTACAAACGAGATTCGTCATAACCCTGCAACGTCAATTTTTTTGTCAGTAGTTGACCTCGCATTAAAAAAATGACATGCTTTAGCGTATCGAATCTACTGGGAGATATACACACCATAAGCAGGCGAAAGTGGTATATTAGTACATAGATATGGAGAGTTGATGATTGCAAAGTTGAAGTCATCACGCTTGTCATATAATGTAGTTGTCAATCTGCTATTAGAGTCAATATTAAGTAAAATATCCAAATATGAAGCAGAAACGTCAAATTCTGTAGTGTCCTTTATTTCGAGTTCATCGGGATATGATAGGTTTGACATGGGCATGAGCTTCGGTGTAGACATTGACTAAACTTGAAACATAACTCCTTCGCGACGCCCAGTCATCCCCCGCACTTCTGGAATAAAATCATTATAACATTTGCACGTTGTAATGCAACGCTGGATATACATTTTATTCATAGATTTATCTCGTTTCCAATAGCAGTGGTGGTGATTTTACGGGTATACCAACGAGATGGAACAGTAATCGCTTTTGGTGAAGGTGTGTAATGATTTGGGGAGTCAATACTACATTTGGGGAGTCAATATTACATTTGAGGAGACAACACCACATTTATGGAGTCAATACTACATTTATGGAGTCAATACTACATTTAGGGAGACAATACTACATTTATGGAGTCAATACTACATTTATGGAGTCAATGCTACATTTAGGGAGACAATACTACATTTGGGGAGAAAATACTAAATTTGGGGAGGCAATGCTACATTTGTGGAGACAATGTTATATTTGGGGAGTCAGTACTATATTTGGGGTGTCAACACAACATTTGTTGAGTCAATACTACATTTGGGGAGACAATACTACATTTGAAAGATCCCCCTTGCCAGAAATTGTACAGGAAATTTATACAAGGACAGACTCATTTAGCATGTTGTGACTTTATCCAGAATTGCAGACAGTAAACCACACTGTAAGAGGAAAACACAATATCCCATTTTGCAAGATTTTATCATTTCCTAAAGTTACAAGACTTGAAAATAATTTCATGGTTTCTGTTTCTCCAGATATTCAATATGTTGTAGATGAAGTAGAACGTAATTATCGTAACAGCCACTGAAATTGATTCGAGGGTTAGAAACTATTCTAAATATTCAACAAAATCCCATAAGGTTAAAAAACAAATCGATTGCTTCGATGACATGTCTTTTGTTAATCAGACATTGTTATTAACGATTGCCACAATGATTATTGACTGTGTAAATATTGATACCTGATATTGACTGTGAGTATTCAGAACTGTTATTGATTGTTTGATTGATTGATTGTTTGTTTGTTTGTTTTACGTCCCGTCGAGAATTTTTCACTCATATTGAGACGTCACCACCTGTAGATGAAGTACCACAAATTTAGATCTATACTTAGCGCTTAGGGCCATAGCAGTGAGGGTTCTTTAACGTGCCAAGGCCTACCGTTACACGGGAACTCCGTTTTTAAGGTCATATTCGAGAGACCGTGACTCTCACTTCTAAATGCCGAGCGTTTGGCGAAGGAGCAATCACTCCCTATTTTTCGTCGTAGGTTTGACGCGGCCATGGCACGAGCGGGGCCCCCCTGTTACGAAGCGAACGCTCTACCCACCGAGCTACCGCGACCGGTCAACATTTATTGATTATGAATATTCACAACTGTTATTGACTATGGATATTCACAACTGTTATTGATTGATTATTTGTTTGTTTTACGTCCCATCGAGAATTTTTCACTCATATCATCAGCTGTAGGTGAAATACCACAAATTTAGATCTATGCTTAGCACTCAGGGCTGTAGCAAGGAAGATTCTGTAACGTGTCAACGCCTACCGTGACACGGGCCCTCCATTGTTAAGGTCATATCCGATAGACCAGTGCGTCTCACTTCTAAATGCCCCGTGAGGATCTGGGTTGTTAGAATAGATCCTCAGTGCCCCTTGTTTGTCGTAAGAGGTAACTAAAAGGGGCGGTCCTTCGGATGAGACCGCAAAAACCGAGGTCCCGTGTCACAGCAGGTGTGGCACGTTAAAGCTCGCTCCCTGCTCAAAGGCCCTGAGAGCCGAACATAGGCCTAAATGTTGCAGCCATTCACCAGCAATGGTGATGTCTTCATATGAGTGAAAAATTCTCGAGCGAGACGTTAATCAATCAATGAATCGAGCTAGCGTTTGGCGAAGGAGCAATCACTACCTAAGTCTTAGGTTTGACATGGTCAGCACACGAGCGGGGCTCGAACATACGACCTTCCGGTTTCGAAGCGAACGCTGTAGCCACTGAGGTACCGCGACTGTTATTCACTATGAATATTCACAACTGTTATAGACTAGGAGTATTCGCAACTGTTATTGACTATGATCGTCAAATTATTCAATGGATACATTTGTTCTTTTATGATGTCATCATATAAACACTACAGACACTTAAAATTATGAAATTATGAAACTGATTGCTTGAATTATTCTTTATAACATTACCTCTTTTAAAGACGCGTAATTATGGTTTTCGATGAGTATATTTTTCTAGTCTTTTTGTATGTTACAGTCGTAATGATTTCTTAGGGGCCTCCATGCCCGAGTGATTAGAACATCTCGCTCAAACTCACAAGGTCTCTCACCTGTAGTCGGCGCGAGTTCGATTTTCGCTCGCATTGATATACGTCAGAACGTTTGTCAGTTTACTTTCGGAAGATCGATGGTCTCTTTCCGGGTACATTGTATCTGGGTTCTCCCCTCGAACAATAAAAAACTGGGCGCCACCAGATAACTGAATCACTTTTTTAAAGTGTGACGGAAAACAACAATCAATCTTTTTTAAGTTAAGTATTGTGCAAGTACATTAGAATGTCTTGTTTAATATATATAAAAAATGACGTTTACTACGCGCTCTATAATGTAATCTTGTTCATGCCTAGGTACGTCTTTAAGATCTATCTTCCTTCAAGTTATTGGTTGGTTGATTGAGTGATTGATCGAATTTAACATCCTACCTTTACTACCCATCTGCAAATCTTTCCCTGACCAATTTTATTTGGATAATTAGGAGACGTGACCGATGTTTCCAACCCACCATTCTCCTCCAGATAAATTTCTCCACCACAATCTAAAACAAATCCAAATGAAAAGTCTTCATTACAACCCTTGACCACGGTGTACGAATATACATGAAATTTCCTAGCACCATTACAGATATCGACACAATATGACCCGACTTCAATAGTGATGTCACCATCAATGCTGGAATAGTAGCTCATGAAACTACGTAATTTTCTCAGATGAGGCGAGGCTCACTGTGGACTTCCTGGACAGACGCAGGAGGATTTGCCGCCGATGTATCGAACGTTTCCATGACGTTAACGCCATAAGACATGATCGGTATTGGGTGGATCTATAATGGTGTCAGGAGGCATCACTGTTGCCAGCAAAACAGATTTACATGGTGTTGCTGGGCGTGTCACAGGGCAGTACTACCGGGACAACATCTTGGCACCCCATGTTATGTCGTTTGCCCGTCGTTATGACCACTGTTTCAATTTTCAAGATGACAATGCCAGATGCCATATGGCCAGGATCGTTACAGATGATCTCCAACATCAGAATATCACCACATTAACATGACCCGCACTCAATCCGGACTTTTCCCCATCGAGCATATCTGGGACATGCTTGGACAGCGGCTACAACCTCCTGCCAATGTCCAAGAATTTGCCGCAGCATTGCAACAGGAATGGAATAACCTTCCCCAAAATGACCTAGGACGTCTCGTTAAGAGTATGCCACGCCGAATCCGAACTTGTCTGGCCAACCGAGGGGTTTTACCCGCTACTGACTCTCTTTCACAATGGTGGTAAATTTCCTGTGTGGCTCTGTGCTGGTGTCGACTTTCTGACTATTTTTTTGAATAGTGTATGAACGAAAAAAGACCTACGAAAACATGGTAATGCATGCATAGATATCAGATGACATCGCGAGGTAAAGAAGATACTATTACTACAGACTACAGACATTCAGATGTTTGTGGTTTGTGGTTCAGTACTTTGGTTTTACAATAGTAAATGGTCAAAGAAGTCTGGGGTTCGAGCCTCGCGTGTGTCAGTGCTGCGTTAAACATAAGACATTGAAATAGGTATTGATTTCTTCTTCGCCAATTTAGAAGTGACAATTACAGAGCCTTTCTGATCAGACATGGCGTCCGTGTTGCAGCAAGTGTTGACATTTATAAGTGAGAGTCACGTGTCTTTCAAATATGACTGAACAAACGGGACGTGACTTTGCATGTCAATGACCATTGCTGTGACCTTGCTGTGATCACCCTGAGGCTACATATTTGTCTAAATTTATGGTCCTTCAGCTACAAAGAGTGACGTCTTATGATGAATGAAAAATATTGGAAGGATCATAGATAGAAACAAAGAAGCATTGTTGCGTTACTTCAAATATTTTCAGAATGATTTCTTAATTTTCGTGTAAACTGCCTTTTATGAGGCAGGTAAAATGTCTTCATTGAAGAATAGTCATAAAACAAACGTAAATATACTCACCCTGATCTGTGACTATCGTTTGACAAAGGTTCCCAGTGAAACCCGCCGGACAGGTACACTGGCAATTAATGTTGACATATCCTGCGTTCTTACAGACAGGGGGCGCTGTACAATGGTCTGAAAATACAAAATGATAAGGAGAATCTACAGCATTTTTTTTCTCTACTTTTTAAGGAAAATAGTATCGGCTCATTTGTGATATACATATTACATTATATTTAAAACTCTCACAGAGTAAATGCCTGTATTTCAGTGAAGGATCGAAATAAAAATCTACAAAACGTTTATTTTCAATTTATATAAGGAAGGTCATTCGACTTCGTATTTTAGTCTAATGTACTCGACGCGTCTACCTGTGCATTGATACTGGTCTAAAATATCCTTCAGATCATAGAAAGAGAAGACTTTATCGCCGGGGTACTCCAGAAATTTCAGATTTTCGTCTTTCAGATCTATAGTCGGTTTTCCATTTCCGAAATCCTAAATAAAACAATAGTACGAAAAGGTGAAGAAAACGAAACAGCGATATTTATCTGTCGTAGATGAAAATAAAAAAGATCTTGTGAGAGATATACCATTAACATACGGCTAAGCAATAAGAGTTGAATCACACGAAATATAAATAAGCGTAAACTGCACCACGTTAAATTATATTTTATTTAACAAGGATCAAAATAAGCTTCATTCCTTAACATTTACTGCAAAATAACAAAACTACACTGTACATGTACATAATTCGAACTGTAAACAAACACTGATGAATAGAAACTGCGCGCCCCGCGCAAGGATTCACTGAGCAACATATGGACAAAGTGTCGACAGTGAAAGAAGCCATCTTGGTTCTTCGCATAATGGAAACATGTATTTTATCTATCAAATTTAGAAACGCAATGTGCATTTTACGATGAATCTTGATGTGTAGACCTAACATTTACTTCGCAGCTCAAGTTTGACTTTGAAATCGCTCCGACAGAGAGTACGAGAACATTTTGATCTGGCATCACACAAAATACGTCATGTATCAGAAAATGTAATGTAATTTCTTATTTCATTTTTTTAAATAAAAGTTTTAATGTGCATTATAACTTACCATAGCATGCAGCATTATCATCAATTAAATCCGATACAGTAAAATATGTAAGCAATTCACAGATCGCGATCCGCATGTCAATCAATGTGATGTGACGTCATCTGGTACATTTTATAAGACATATCGTATTTTATGCTTTGATAGGTGGATCAAACAATACCCCACCCCACCCCCATTCGGAAGTAAAAATGTGTTTTATCATGAGACAGCAAAATTTTTAAATATCTGACATACCATTATTTCGCATATGATATTCTTGTACAAGATGTTGTGTAGAATTTTGACCGTGGTGTTTTGTGCAACGTTACTTGTAAGGAAACACGCTTAGTCATATATCGTTCATAAACAAAAATTAATTTTGTCGTGTATGTTTATTTCCGTTCATTTTCAATTTCCAAAAAGCAAACGTTGTATATTCTTGGTTGTCAAGGAGGGCGTGTTCTCAGGCCAAGTTACATTATACATGTACAATATGAACATTTCTTTTTAGTCTACTCAGCCAATCAAATTGTCTTTTACAGTTACATTAAATTACTAATAAATATAAGTCTAATCAGTGATTGAGAAGAATTTGATTTGATAGTTGAAACTCTAAAAGCGCTAAAACCTGAGGTATTTGTTTGCCGACGCAATACAGTCGTTAGAATATCTTATACAGATAACAAAGATGTGTAACTGTTATTTTTGTTGTTGTTGAGATAGTTGTTTTCGTGTTACACCCCGTGGGAATCCGGGTTCTTAGAATAGATCCTCAATATCCCTTGACTGTCGTAAGAGGCGACTAAATGAGACCGCAAAAACCGAGGTCCAGTGTCACAGCGGGTGTGGCATGATAGAGATCCCTCCCTGCTCAAAGGCCATAAGAGTCGAGCATAGGCCTGAATTTTGCAGCCCTTCACCGGCAATAATGACGTCTTCATATGAGTGATAAGTTATCGAGCGGGACATTAAACAATATATAATTAATCAATCAATTCGTGTTACAGAGGGAAGGGTGTTATGTTGCCATTCTACATATCTTACAAACCACAAATACATTATTCCCCACTTGTGGATTAAAACCTCTTGATAAGACCAGGAAAAATTAAACACACATTGGTGAGAGCGAAAATTCAGAGTATCATAATGTCCATGCAGTATTCGAGTTTTTGCTCTTTTTTTGTATATTGAAGGTCAGTGAATTCGTCATTCTTACACACATCTTACCGTTAATCCATACTGCAGCACGCTTCCAAAGTCATATGGGTTACGATCGTACGTCATCCGTCTATAAAAATTATACTCAGTTCCGGGATTGATGTTCGCCCATTTGATATTGACATACCGGTCCCGATCCTTCCGTGACTGCTCATGTCTTTGTCCGAGTCTGTGTAGCATTTCGTGCACCGCAATCCGGACCTAAAACCAACCAAAATATTTCAATCGCAATCAGCTCTTACAACCAATGAGAATTGGTTAAAGTAATTGCTCTTTTGATAAACAACCAATCAAAACTGTTCAATGAAACTGAAATCATCATTTGCAATGAATGAGAATAAGTGAATCTAATCGTTATCTATAACCACTGTGAATAGTTTACTGTAGTTGCTATAAGTCACGGAACTCTCTAGTCTCACTCATAATATCAACTAGATTAGTTTAATGAGATCGTTATTCTTATTTGCAATTAATCAGGAGGTAAATGAAATTTCTATTTTTATTTACAATTAATCAGAATCGGTTGCTATCCTTGCCTGTCACTTGTCAGTACGAGTTACCGCTTTAATATAATACATTTTTATGTCTGGAGTCGGTAAATGTATCGATATGTAATATTACAGCGTACGTCTGCATTTCTTTAGGATAATGTTGTGCCCATCATCCGACAAAAATGCAAATAAAATATTACTAACACAATTATTATCATGAGATACAAGTGTCAATTATCATTGGTTTATAAACAGCAGAATCACGATTTCGGAAACAGAGGATATATAAAACATTGGGAGAGCAACGTCATAATTCAATGCTTACCGATCCACATCCGGGTTCCTGCAGGGTAATATGGTGTTCACTATCGCCATAGAAACCCAATCCCGAACTGCAACCTGCCTCGCTAAAATAGAAGTCAAATTTGAATGTCCACACTCCAGTCATATTACATAATGGCGGTCAGTGTTACAAGCGTAGATTACGTAACAGTGGTCAATGTCACGAGCGCTGGTCACGTGAAGGTGGTCATATGACAGTAGCAGATTACAGTTCTTCGGATGAGACCGTAAAAACCGAGGCCCAGTGTTACAGTAGGCCTAAATTTTACAGCCCTTCACCGGCAACGGTGACGTCTCCATATGAGTGAAAGCAAGGCCCAGTGTATGATGTCATCATAAACTAAGAGGCCAACAGACCGTAACGGTAATACCAGTACCACAGCTCATACATACACCTGTCAGGGAGTTTCACATTTGCATTTAAGTCTCATTCTGGAGTCCTATATGCACATCTTTATTATTAAGGCGTCGAGTTTGCACGAGAGCATTCTAGCAATCAGGCAGGATTTTGATGTATTATTTGATTGATTGGATTTTAACGCAGAGTTGTCACGTTAAAGAACCCTCACTGCTACGGCCCTGAGCGCTAAGCATAGGTCTAAATTTCTGGTACTTCGCCTACAGTTGGTGACGTCTCAATATGAGTGAAAAATTCTCGACGGGACGTAAAACAAACAAACAATCAATCAGCATTCATATTATCTTTGTAATCTGCAAAATCCATCTGAAACTAGTTCCTGATTAAATCGAAAATTAATAAACTAGTTCCTGATTAAATCGAAAATTAATAAACTAGTTCCTGATTAAATCGAAAATTAATAAACTAGTTCCTGATTAAGCACGAACATTCCTAAACTAGTTCCTTATTAATTCCTAATTTGAATTATAAATGGTCCTGACAATTATCCATAATATATTTCCTGATTCAATGCATAAATTCCGAATCTACATCTGTAGTTCTTGGTTAACCGGAGTTAGAATATGTCCTCAATACCTCTTGTTTGTCGTAAGAGACAAGTAAATGAGGCAGTTTTTCGGAAGACACCGTAAAGGCTGACGTCCCGCTTCACAGCAGGTTTGGCACGATAAGCATCCATCCCTGCTCAAAGGCTGTAAATGCCCAGCACAGGCCTGGATTTAACAGCTCTTTGCAGGTAATAGTGACGTTAAACAACATATAATCAATCAATCAACCCTAATTAAATACGTAAATCCATCAACTAATCCTTAATAAAAAGGTTAAGATAACGATCAGAACTCAATCCCGTAATTTCTACAGAAAATACAAATCCGAGAGATGTGTAAACATGGATCCGCCTAGAGGAATAAGCATCCCCTGAAGACCGGTCACACCCGCCGTAAACCCTATACCTTGATCAGGTAAACGGAGTAATCCGCAGTCGGAATCAGTGTCAAGACCAGTCTAACAATTGGTATAAACACGCCAGACAACATTTGACCTAATGGAAGATTGTACTGGAAGGTCAAATACGTAAATTCATTAACTAGTTCCTGATTCAACACGTACTTTTGTATCAGAACGTATCCTTTGTGACCTACTTCCGTCTCCACTTCCGTTGACTTTGGCTTCCATCGAATGCAGGTCAGATTATCAAACAACTCGACAGCCTTCAAAAACGATTCTCTGTTTGCCACTAAAACAACATACCATCAAGTAGCATAATGATACACATGCATTTATTGAAAACGTGTGGCTTAAATCAATCAAAATTACGAATTAATGTTATAGTATCGTTTCTATACCGGAAGATGATTTTATTAAAATAATTATGATTTCTTCCGATTATATATATATGAAATATGATGGATAGATTCATGATAAAAATTGATCAGAGAAAATTCGAGTATACCTAAATTGACTTTAAATGCGTAAGGAACAATTGCTTTGGGCCACTTCTGCCAATCAGGCCCGAAATTCCTCTTTCTTCGTTTCTAAATACACGAAAAAATAGATTCATTTCAGAGTGTAAGTACTGAAATACCCGCCCGCGTCAAAGTGTTGTGCAATGTTCAAACAATCAAGATGAACGATACGTGGGCTACTCTGCTCTACATCTCCAGCTTGAATTTAAAATGATAATGTAAAACAATTTCACGTACGTTTTTGTTTAAACAGTGTAAATATTTGTAATGTCTGAGACTTGCATCCAAGTTTTGAATTTTAAAGAAACCCAGGTCTCATATCTGGTTAATATTTAGAATTATATAACGCATACACTTTGAATCTTAAAGTGATCTACGCTATGCCAAGAGTCTTTGTTAGTGGATGATCGGTAGCCTAGTAATTAAGTCGCCTGCTTCGCTACACAGACTTCCCGAATTTCATTTTCCATCCTGTTTCTCATCAAAACTAAGACGCTAAACACAGGTATTAAAATATTCCTCCGCCAAACATCCGGCGCTAGATGTCAAGGTCATTGGACTTCTGGAAATGACCCGTTTCCTGATACATATCAAATTTTATGGTCCTTCATTTAAATGGTGATCACGATTGAATTTTTCACTCATACTAAAACGTCACAAGCTGTAGGTAAAATATCATAAATTGAGATCTATGCTTAGCTGTAGCTCAGAGCTGTAGCAGTGAGGGCTCGTTAACGTGGCAATGTCTGCTACACGGGACTTCCATTTTTATGGCCATATCCGAAAGACTTGATTCTCACTTCTAATGCCGAGCATTTGACGAAGGAGCGATTACTACCTATGTTTTCGTTTTAGGTTTGACGACGCCATGACACGAAAGGGGCTCGAACTGACGATCTACTGGCTGCGCAACTGATCGCGAATATTATAAGTTATACGTACATTAGTTAGTAGTGTGTTGTTTAACGTCGCGCTCAAGAATATCTTCACTCATATGAAGACGTCGCCATTACCGGTGAAGGGCAGCAAAGTTTAAGCCTATGCTTAGCATTTACGGCATTTGAACAGGGAGGGATCTTCATCATGCCACCCTACTGTGACACGGGGACCTCGGATTTTGTAGTCTCATCCGAAAAGCTGCGTGTCACAGCAGGTATGACATGATAACGATCCCTCCCTGCCCAGAGGCCTTCGAGCAGGATGTTAACAATACACAACGAACAACATCGAAATGTCGAACGTATGGCGAAGAGCAATATTTGCGTCATAGGTTTGACGCAGTTATGGGACGAGTTGGGCTCGAATTCACAACCTCAGGGTATTAAGCGAATGTTCTACAGTTAAGCTACCGCGACATCTAAATACTCTAAGTGGGGCTAGTGACGGTGAACAATACAACGCACCTGCTTTGACTCTCTGCCCTCTTTATCAGTGTCTTGCTTTCTCTCCACAGTCCTATCTAATCTCTCTTCTATCACTTCCTTGGACTTCTCGGGGTGAAGCCCTTTCGGCTGAAATTTCAAGATATTTCAAATATACATAAAAATGGACATAACACTAATTCTTTGGAATTTAGTTTTTACCTCACTTGAGCTGATGACTTAATGAGCTATTCTGATCTCCTGACGTCTGTTTGTCTGTCTGTAAACTTTCACATTTTCGAATTCTTCTACGGAACTAATTTCAACCAAACTTGGCAACAAGCATCTTTGTGCGAAGGAGGATTAACGTTGGTCAAATGAAGGATAACGCCTTTCGCAGAGGTCAGATAATATTGAAATAGCAAAAATACACTGAATTTAAAACAAAAATCTTCTCCAGAGCCACTGGGCCAATTTAAGTTAAGTTTGTACAAATCATCCTTGGGTTAAGGGGAATCACATTTGTTCAAATGAAGGGTCATGCCCCTTCAAAGGAGAGGTAATCACGAATATGCAGAAATAGGGTGGGCCATGCAAAAATCTACACAAGACCCATTAAGCTAAAAAAGTTCATATTTACATGGAAGCTTTCTGACATAGTACAAATTCGTTAAAACTATGGCCCCGGGTGTAGGCTGGGGTCACAATAAGGGATCGAAGTTTTATATGCAAAAATATATGAAAAATCTTGTAAAATATTCTTCTCCAGAACCACAGAGCCATTTTCAATCTAACTTAGTACAGATCATCCTTGGGTGCAGGGGAATTAAGTTTCTCCAAATGAAGTGTCATGTCCTCTTCAAAGGGGAGGTAATCACAAAAATGCAAAACTAAAACTAAAGTGAGATTATTTAAAAGTCTTCTTCTCAAGAACCACTGGGCCAATGTGCACGGAAGCTTCTTGAGATAGTACAGATTCATTTTTTTTAATAATGGCACCCAGAGGTAGGATGGGACTACAATAGGGGATCAAATGTTTTATGCAAAAATGTAGGGAAAAATTTTTCTTTTGAAGAACCACCAAGCCAAGTTTCAATCTACATGGCATCTTTCTGACATTGTGCAGAGTCCAGTTTGTTAAAACCATGGCCACCGGTGGTAGGGTGGGGCTACATTAGGTGACCACAGTTTTACATACGAATATATAGGGGGAAATCTTAATATGGGCCAAGGTGACTCAGATGAACGTTGTGGCTCACGGACCTTTTGTACTTGAGGTACGTATTTAGCGCTTCCATGCGTCAATCGTGGTCAATGTCTTTCAGTAGAATTTTACTATGATATTAAACACGTAACTAATTTTGATTGTCTAAACTTTTACAGAAATAGCTTACGCGAATATCGAGTCCACTCAGAAAGTTGAGAAAAAGTTGAAGCACCAAGACTTTCAAAGTCAACACATCAATGATACTTTACATCTATCAGCTATTTTGATTTAACATGTATATTGCCCTAAACTGTTAATAGCGAACGGATGAGCCCGCGCCAATGATTACCCATTTGAGTCACGTGATTTGATCTTCATCAGCTAAAAAATGATGAGTATTCTTTTGGGGGGAAATGTTGCCGTCATTGCGGTATACTTCTCTGACAATCCCTTAGACGAAAGAAAAAAAATAGTATGGAAAGTACCACCAACGTTTTAAAATTCCAGACAAGTTTTTTAACACCTTCGTAAGTTTTATTTTAATTACGTTATCAACGGCTTGGTTTCAAAAAAAAAAAAACTCGCATCTAATTAGACGTCACAATGCTCTGTGTAGATCGACAGCGTGTTATTTCCCGCGTTAAATAAAAGACGGATTTGTTATGAGTCTTCCCTCGTCTCAACGGTCACACCTTAAGGTATCCGATGTACAACTGAGCACATTATTTTTATGAGAAATCACAATGTTAGCTTAAATTTCCTTCATGTCCCATTCTACATGATAATTTTTCTTGCTTAAATTTCCTTCATGTCCCATCTTACATGATAGTTTTTCCTGCTTAAATTTCCTTCATGTCCCATCCTACATGATAATTTTTCTTGCTTTAATTTCCTCCATGTCCCATCCTACATGATAATTTTTCCTGCTTAAATTTCCTTCATGTCCCATCTTATATGATAATTTTTCCTGCTTAAATTTCCTTCATGTCCCATCCTACATGATAATTTTTCCTGCTTAAATTTCCTTCATGAAAACTGTAACATCAAGGAACTTCCCGGAGCTTCGAATCCATTACCAAGCGGCACGCCGATAAGGATGATTAAAATGAATCCATTACCAAGCGGCACGCCGATAACGATGATTAAAATGAATCCATTATCAAGCAGCGCGCCGGTAACGATGATTACAATGAACCCATTACCAAGCAGCGCACCCTTAATGATGATTAAAATGAATCGCCGTTATCTCAACGTAGATCGCACATATTCCCAATAAAAACAGTAAACTTGTTTTCTGCAGCAGGGATTCCACCTAAAATATATTCTTTTGTTTTTGCTCGCTCATCACTTACTCCAGCTTCATATTCCCCGATATTATATCCTATATATTGATGTCATGGACCATCAGGAAGATTCTTTTTTCCCTCCTTAATCAACATTCCTAAGTCAAGATATTTACGATTTTTTTTTTGATACACCAATGTGTTGTAATTGACCAATATTCATATTTTGTTGAACTTTACTACGTCTTATTTTATTGAGGATGACGTTATGCAAATTGAAACGATGACATGACATGTGATACCCAGTTAGTGCAAGGGAGGCCACTGTCTGGAGTAACTGCGCATATTTTAGGAACGTTCCGGATAACACAAGTTGTTCAGTATACAGAAACACTGGGTTTCGTTGTCTTTGTTGTTGAGAAGTGTTTATGAACGCAGTTTCCGATATACTTTAAATCAGAATGGAACGAAACCTGATTACAACATTACAAACCTGGTATGTGTGTGCAGGATACCCTGAATTGGTGCCGGGATACAGGGTAGGGGTCACCTCTATTTTTATAAAAGGAACAAAAACGCTGGATTACTCACGTGTTTAAGGATGCCATCTTCTTCCACGCCCATGCTGAGTAGTAAACGCATATATTGGTCATCGGGATCAATATCCTTCAAAAACAAAACACTAAGACAACTGTCTGTAAGTTTCACTATTCTTCCAACAACAAAAGAAGAAGAAGACAGCAACAATGTTCTAGGGTCGGTACAATGATCTAGTTGGCCTATACAACCTGTCACTGATTCAGATTGTGTCTGTTTTCATATCATTGTTGGGACGTTTTGACTGCGAATTATCCTTAGATGAGCTGACTACGCCTAAATACAATAAACCTAAATCAATTTTAGAAATCATACAAGAACTCTTCATATTGAGGAGATAAAAAAAAAAACAAATGTCAGATTGTCGCTTGTGACCTATAAGGTGGGAATTGTGACACATTGATATCTCATGTATGCTTACCAGAGTATACGTACTATTGTTCAGTTGTACGTACCATGTCATCTATTTCTTCTCCCGGACTTCTCTCCCTGTTATTGCCATGTTTCTTGTCCTGTAGAGAGAAAACATATTGATTGATTGTTTGTTGTTTTCCGCCACAATCAACAAGTTTAATTTTCAGTTATCTGGTGGCGTCCAGGTTTTATTGGTGGAATAGAGAAGTCGGATACAATGTACCCGGGAAGAGACCACCGACCTTCCGAAAGAAAAAAAATGGAAAAAGAATTGAAATACAATATAGAAATATCCCGCTTAATGTGATAGGGTGATAATGATCAGCCCCGTAAGCTTCAGATGGTCAAGCGACCTATCCGGACCGCTAACCTTCAGCAACCTTACATAAAAGAGTTCACATTTCATCTACTCGGTTGGTTGTTTTATGTCCCGTCGATAATTTTTCATCCATATTAAGCTGATGGACAGTGAGTTGCTTTCAGTTAATAGCCTCCAAATCTGTTCTAATGTTTTATGCAAAATATTGTAATCTTTAATAATCAGCTGTCGTCACGTGATTAGCAAAGATACAAGTACAGGGGGAAATCTGATCACATCCGACTCAATGCTTCACCTCTGTAACGAAAACGGAAAGGGGGGTAAGACCACAGTAACGCGATATTGGTGCATAGCAGATGGTTTAGATTAATTATTTAGATAGTTGAAAATGAAACCTTTACCCATTGTGAACAAGTTTAGCGGTCGCGGTAGCTCAGTGATAGAGCGTTAGCTTCGTAACCGGGAGGTCATGAGTTCAAGTCTCGCTCGTACCATGGTCTGCGACATAAACATAGATAGTGATTACTCCTTCGCCATGGAGAATCATGGGTTTTTCAAATATGACCTTACAAAACAGAGTTAATATTTCCTCACTGTTACGACTGAAAGCGCTCAGCGTAGGTCAAAATTTGTGGTACTTCACCTACAACTGGGTGACGTCACAATATGAGTAAAAAATTCTCCACGAGACGTAAAACAAACAAACAGGTTTGTATGTATATATTTCATTTGGTGTGTGAACCGTAGCCTAAAGGCGGTGTAGAGTGAATCCAAATTATTTCAAACATTGACGCATTTTTTCAACAACAAAAATACAACTTACCATGGATGTCTTATATCCAATAGATTTTCTCCGTAGCAATTCCATGAGATTCCTTTTTTGTGCTAGAATAATAATAATAATAATAATAATAATAACAGCCGGTTCGTCTTATTAACTTACATTTTTTTTATTTTGCTGTAAGATACATTAGCCGACACTATGTTTACCACGATATGTACAAAGGCCGATATTTCAATGGAATTCAGAAATTAGATTACCTTAATAAAAACGAGTTACAGGAAACTAATTTATAACTCTCAATCTCGCAATTCCTCTAGAAAATACAAATCAGAGATATGGGCAAACACGGACCCCTGGACATACCAGAGATGGGATCAAGTGCCTCGGAGGAGTAAGCATCCCCTGTTGACCGGTCACTTCCGCTGTGTGTCCTATATCTTAATCTGGCAAACGGAGCAATCCACATTTAGAATCAGAGAATCTTAATACAGCTTGGTGTATGGCTCTGACTGAATTTGATTTTATATAGTCTACATAACAGAAGTGATGCGGGACTTGGAGAGTTCCCAGCTGTGAAATATTTTCCTTTCAAATTTCAGCAATATTTTCCTCTAATCAATCAATCTATTCATAACCCGTTTCTCACTTCTTAACTCAGAAAATTAATTTCTGTTTGTAATTTCATACTTCTACAAAATTAATTTCTATATTTGTCATTTCATACTTCTACAGAATTAATTTCTCCAAAATAATCACTCGATTAATAAATTTGGTTTTAGACACAAGTAAAGAAGTCGTGTTTGTGAATAACTGATGCTCCCTGATGGTAACAAAATGAAACTGTAAGGCATTGTAGTTGAAAACTTTGGTAGCAGTACTGAGGGTGTGAATGATATATGTTTTCATTTCGTTTACATTTTAAAAGCTTACAAGATATCGCTGATATTAGAAATTTCTAAAAATAGAAATGGTAGTAAGGTACCTCTTGCGGTTTATAATCAATTCGTCGATCAGTAAATCAAATATCCTTGTAGAGGTCAAAAGGTCAAAGTTTTTGTTGTCCATTGAGAAGTTTCGCAAAAAATAAATACACACATACCAAATATGAAGAAGTGAAAAGCCTTTCCTTTTAGGTTGTAAAAGATTTGACCAAGCTAAAGGTTGTTACCACAAACCAACAGACAGTCAGGCCACAAGTGATAAAAGGCTTCAATTTTTTATTATTACATCTCTGTCTCTCGCAGTCATTTATTTTTCCCTTTTGTATGATTGACTTTATAATTCTTTATAAATTTCATTATAGCAATTCATCTCTTGTTTGATTTTTATGTAATATATATATATATATATATATATATATATATATATATATAATTTTTTGTTTTAGGTTTTCTTTCGCAACATTTTTCTTTGTAACCTGAATTATAAATTATATGATTAATAATTAATAAACCCAACATTGACAAACCCTATTTCTTCCCAATACACATACCGACCGTGGATGTCGTGAATAAAACCATGCATATCATAAACCTCCGTGAGACTGGTTAATCCAAATTACATCTAAGATGTAGTAAAAGAAAAAGGGTTTAAATATCGAAATAATAATAATGAATTAGAATAACTTTTAAACACATACATATGTCATTTGGTCTACTCTCTGAGAAACTAAGCTGACTGACAGCCACTATGAAGGCGACGAAAATCCGAACCGTCCACATTTTCATCCCGGGAAAAAGTGACAGCTTCAGGCTATGGTGAACTGTTTTATATAATGTAGGATAAACTGGTGGACTGAACCGTTGAAAATTCAACCTCTTACAATATAAAATTCTTTAAACTTTTTTGTTTGTAATTTGAAGAGCATGGGAAAAAATCATCACGTCACAATGACTCATTCTGATGAATTAAAACTGAGCGTGGTTTTAGTGCACTGTTACCTTAGCTTACGTATTTGAATTACATTGCCAAAAATTGATATCTTTCTTCTTTATTGGCGGAGTGTTTACAGGTAAGAAATGCATGTACACCCCGTTCTGCCCATTTTCAGATTAAATTAGAGATTCGGTAATCGGGGTGAAATGTTCAGTAACCCTAATATTAATAAATTTGTATGCACACTTATATCTTGAAATACAGATGATTTAATTAAATTCCGCAATAATTATACATGTAGGACACATCTGTGTTAATGAATTAATGAAAGATAATTAAGTTTCTTACTTACTACACATATATCTGTGTGTGTGTGTGTGTGTCTGTGTGTATGTGTCTGTGTGTGTGTGTGTTTGTGTCTGTGTGTGTGTGTGTGTGTCTATGTGTGTGTCTGTGTGTTTGTGTGTGTGTGTCTGTGTCTTTGTGTGTGTGTCTGTTTGTGTGTGTAAAGAAAGAGAGAGAGAGAGAAAATTGTTGAGTTTCTTCGACCTTCATTGAATATCATCCGGTGAATTATGCACGTATGAAATCTTTAATAATTTTATTTGAAGTCATAAAAGCAGTGCACTTATTTACAACAGAAAAAAAATCAAAGTTTGTAAACGGCTACTGTGAAACAAAAACAAAAAACAACAAAAAAATAATAAAATAAATAAAACCAAAACAAAAAAAAACAAAAAAATACCAAAAAAAACAAAAAAAAAAACAAAAAAAAAACCGTAAGAAGTAAAAATACTAACAATAAAGAAAATCAAATTTGAGGAAAATGAACAAAAATGACAAGACGAATAATTAAAAGTGGACTTGGAACTGTCCCACAATAACATTAAATGAAAGCCAGTGACGTAAGATCGTAGAAAAATTAGTACACCTGTAGGCGGAAAATCGCGTAATTCGAAGACATTACAAAATGGAGTGAATCACACTTCACGTGTCACTTTCGGTTATTAATGTCGTAAAACACGACAACGTGTTATACCCAGTTAAAACGAATGAAACACTTATAAAAAACGTGTTGACTTTTTTTTTCAACCGAGCCATAGCTCGCATTATGAGGGTATTCAACTCCCGAGGGTTACACCCCATATCCCATAGCAAACCGCTCGTGGTATTCATTTAAAAGAAATGGACCCAACTTGGTTTTAAAACGTATAAGTTTAAGGTTTGTGTCATAAATTTTGTATGAAATCAACATCGTTAACCACCCTAACTCAGTAATTGGGTGCAAATAAAAGTGCGAATGATAAGGGGGAAAACTCGATTCAAAAATAGAAACAGCCTGGTAGCTTTAAAATATGTTATCTATGATGAAGACGGTATGGTATCACTCATGTTGAATTTTGAGGAATGTCTATTAGGAAGCCTGTGAGAGGTGTTGAATACACAAAGTAGGTACCATCTATCCACAGTATGCAGAGAAAATGATAAAAAGTCAATTATTTGTATTTTGCTTTAAAAATTCTGAGGAAATTTAACAAGTTACTTGCACATCTTCAATGTGTCTATAACAACTGCACAAGGTCTGAAGGATGCTAAGTCAAAGCTGTAAGAGGAGCTGTTTTCGCAAAGTAAGTACCGTCTATCTAAAAGATGCTGAAAAAATGACGAAGTTCAAGTCCATGGAAATTTTTCGAAAAATGCACTCACAAAAAGAATCACATGCACATCATGCACATCTTCAATGTGTCCATAATAACAGCGCAGAGTATGGGGTATGTGAGGCTAGAGGTGAGTGAGGAGTTGCTTGTACGAAGGAGGTATCCTGTTTGAAGACGCCCAACCGCCCGCCCGGCATTCACCATCCTATAAGCCGGACGCACGTGTTGCACGCCGGCTACTGACACAGTGGTAGAACTTGTGGAATATCAATATTATTATTCAACAAACCTCACTATACTCATCTTCAAAAAATGAATAAATAAATAAAGAAATAGAAATAAAACATATGAAAAAATAAACACCACATTCAGTTCATCAATACAGCGATTGATCCAATTTATATTGGTCATTATTATTAATGTCACGTATAACAGATATATTTAGATTTAATGCCAATCATCCTATTCTAATAATAAAAAAAAAGTATGCATTTCACATTGTTTAGATGCATCAAATTTTTAAATCGAAAATACGGTACATTTTCGATTACTAACAAAGATCCAGAAACGCCGACATTTCGTTAGTAATTAAATGGAGACTGATGTTGTAATTCCCGTTACTGATGGGAAGTGAACATTGCCAGATGCATAAAGTGTTCAATTTCACCATTCTCTTCAAAGCTCTTCATTCTATCGAAGCCGTTTATTAAACATTCAAAACAAATACCAATAAAATTATCAGCTGATCAGAAATGTATGAACAGCTGCACTGTAAAACATGCCATTTTAAAAATGTCCGTTACCTGGAGTGCATATTTAACTAAAGATTATTAAGCTTTTCCAATATTCGTTATCGATGACAAACCATGGTGGATGAAAGATCCAGATGCAATGTACCCGGGAAGAGACCACAGACCTTCCGAAAGTAAACTGGCAAACTTTCTCACATATATTGGCGTGAGCGAGATTCGAACCCGCGCCGACTAGAGGTGAGAGGCCTTGGCGGTGACTCGAGCTAGGATTCAATGCTTTTTGAAATGCGGTATGAAATATTACGGTAACGAGCATTACGGACAACATAGTCACTCCCCTATGCTTCAAAAATTAAATTAAACGGCAATTTTTTTTATGAAGCAAATACTTTCCCGAATTAGTACACGAATATTAAAGTTCAGACTTTTTTAATTGGTCGTGTAGTGATCCGACTACATATATAATTGCCATTCATATAGAAATAATTAAATTCAATACTTTGGCATTTATCTATGCAGGCTTATAATTCTTAATTCGGGTTTTAGCCAACTGCTCTTGGGGAAGGTATTTCTAGTGTAACGAACATTACCGCCAACGTTTTGTTTTTGGCGACAAAATTCAACTTCATGTAAAAAAAAAAAATCTCAAACTTATAACCTAAACTATTGTCTATATATATATATATATATATATATATATATATATATATATGAATTCTCTTTTGTTGGAGCAAAATTTTAAAACAAACACTCTAAACACTTTTCTGAAATATTTCGACCGTGTTACCGGTCTTCAATAAACACGACTGATGAAGACCGGTAACACGGACGAAATATTTCAGAAAAGTGTTTAGAGTGTTTGTATATATATATATAAGTATATACAGCACGCATAATCTAGTTATTCGACCAAATATCCCTCTCGTGAACGTTAATATTGAAGTGGGGACGATAACGAACACGTCACGCTATACTTTGTCCATTGATGTTTTTAACAGAAATAAAGAATTTCTTCGATCTAAGATTTTATTAAAGGCATATGTACCAAAATTTTATTACTATATGAATTCCATTCCGTTGATTATCATACGTTAACAGAGTACGGTATTGTCAAGAAGTAATATACTTTACATGGCGGCTAAAGAATAAAAAAAAATTATCAAACTGGGTTATTACGAAGAGGGGAGGAACCTTATACACGGAGGGGGGCGGGGGGGGGGGGGGGGGGGTAACAGATATGTATAGATTGAAATCGGAAAATATATTTTCATCAATTAAATTGCGATGAAAAACATTGTTGTTCATTGGTAGTCTCTTTTAATTACTTTCAACAAGAAGTGGAATTTAAATTTCACAAATCCATGGTTGTAGTGGCTGTCATTCTCTGTTTTTAATGACTTTGTAAATAGTAATTTAATAAGCACTTTAAACTTCAGGGGATATACAAATCCTCAACTATGGAATACGTTCGCTAGTATTGTTGTAAATATATTTCAGTCATCCAACTAATTACAACGATGCATTTTTCTTCTAGTGAATTGACGTAACTAATTATCTGCAAGATATTAAACTTTAGGATTACATTGGAAAAGAAAATGCATGTTATTTGTATGCTGAAATTTTAATATAACTCCGTTGTTTATGACGCAACTGAACTTTAGTACAAAGGGGGGGGGCAAACAGGCACACAATATGAAACTCCCGTCAAGTGAAAGAAGGCGTAAGCGGTAAACAAATATTGAAGTGATATAATTAATTTTTTTTTAGTTTGAATTCAATTAAAAATCCAAACAACTTTCTCACTCACGCCTCCTGTATACTGTTTATACACAGCTGCTATATAGCGGACGAGGTGACAAACTAGTACCACGAGGCGCGTGAACTTAGGTACACCTTCTGTCGAATTCTTGTAAGTCTGGAGATCTGCATCTGATATCAATCATTGATAAGTTTTTGTTTTTATTATAAAGTGAACATTTTTTTACGAATTGTATGAAAAAAAATCATAAGAGCTGAATAAAATACAGAACTGATAAAAAAATATGTCATTGATACCCAGTGTTGTATATGTGTGTGTGTGTGTGTGTGTGCACTAACCAATAACAACACCCAATGTCTAGCAGTGTGTAGCAGTGTCTTGCAGTGTCGAGTTCACAGCATGGATGCAAGGTCATTTATAAGAATTATACAAAGTACTAAAATATCCGACAACACGAACGATAAGATTGTTAAACATCAGGACGACCGGTCCCTTCCTCTGGACAGACTAAAATGTTTACAGAGAATAAAACAAAACCCACCTAGCATTGAACATACACTGGATCTACAAACGTATTTACACTGCAAAGTAAATGTTTTTGGCTAATCGACGTAAAGTACAGAGTGAATGCTGACGTGTCTTGTTCGTCCAAAGGTTTCATCTCCAATGCAATAGTATTGACCGAGTTCATTAATCTCAGGAACGAGTTGCCTATCTACGTTGATGAATACTAACGACAACTCGTATCCGGTGAGATTCTATTGTTATTTTGCACTAAGAATAAATAAATAAGAATGAGAAAAATTAGAAATAATAAGACATATACAATATATATTTTTCTCATTCTTATGACAATAGCAAAAAATAAGCAATGCACACACACACACACACACACACACACACACACACACACATTAAAAAATAAAACAAACAAACAAAAAACCGCAAAGTACACAGGCCTTATCATGTCTTTGTGTTCAGAAAAACAATAATAAAAAAAAAAAGAAAACGTAGAATCACCGAAAATTTAAGTTAAAATCTTAAGACCTTCTGCAGCGCTACCTAACGGCGCTAGTTACTTCCTATAGTTAATTTCTGGGTTTAATGAAATTTTTCGCATCTTTTTCAACAAAAGGAATTATTGGGAACACTCCCCTGTTCTCGAGAAGAAATGTTTGCTCCAGTGATTCTTGTTGATATTAATTTAGGCCTTTTGAAACGATATCTTCTTCCGTTTTCAAACTCGGAAAAAGGCGATCCAGAGGACGAAAGATAACGCTATAGAAATTGCAGAAAATCATTTTGTGCATTTTGATGATTTTGATGCTACATTACGTCAAATGTTACAATACACGGTAAAAATACCCCACTTCAGGCGCTCATCCAGCTTTTTTCATTATGGCGGGGTGGGGGGGGGGGGGCAAAAGGCCGGGGCTACGGGGTTCCATGGCGAAGCCTCTGGAATTTCCACGTTTTTACAGATAGTAGACTTTGCGAAATTTGCACCCAAAATTGATGTCATCGTTGTAATCAACGAAAATAAAGGCATATATGGGGCATTTAAGACAATATATATATAGTGCTTGGATGACTATATTTTCTTTTAGTTGAAAATTCCAGGTAGAGGGGAGGAGGTCCAGACCCTCCCCCTCTCCCTCTAGATCCGCGCTTGTATTTACACTACCGCCTCCCAGGAAGTTATTTGAATGTACACTCAGAAATTTAAATATTTAGTTGGGTATGGGATATTAATTCGGTTTCATTTGTGCATATTTTTGAATGTTTTACAGTTCAGTCGCAGTGACTGGAAAATAGAATGTTCTTCATCAACCACACTAGATATAGATAGGCTCTTGTATCTGGCAGAGCCAGCGATGGCGGCCTGATAATAATGCGAGGAGACATGTGTTCTCTGGTCTATGTAGTATTTGTTTGCAAAGCATGGTGAGCTGATGACGGGTTATCTCGAAAATAAACGTGTTGCACGCCAGCGTTTTGAATATATGATGGAGGTGTTTATGTGATTGTCTTGTTCACTTTCATTACAGTTCAATATTTGAAATGCCTGATATTTTCCCCCAGGATGAGTTGACAATTGTTTGTGTCCAATTCTTGCCAAGTACTGCTTTTCGCTACTTCCGAAATTACTACGACCAACATTAAAAACATAGCAGTTGTGATGGTGGAAGGTGTATATATTTTCTCCATTAACGACACTCTGTATATTTCATATATGATCCTAGGATATCGCATGGTTCTTCAGAACCCTAACGTATATTTAAGATAAAATAGCAAACATTTGATTTTACGTTCCTACACGGTATTTGCATCAATCAACGTTCAGTCTCTGTTTCAGAAATGTTAGCGAGAACTGGGAGCATTGATGCGTTGAAACATTACCATTACACATTTCTAAGTTTTTTTCTTGATAACACCCTTAACATTGTTTTCAAATTTAGAATGAAACATCTCTGGAACAAGGGGGATAAATTTCAGGATTCCTGCACCAGGGCGAGCAAAAATCGACTTTTTGAAAACTCTCTCTACAATAGCACAGAAAAAAAACTAAATGCATAGTGATGCACGGCAGGAAGTCCTCTACCACAATTGTAAATGCCATGGTCTCCGGGACAGAGGTTCTGACTCCAGGTTCCGGGATCATGATACTGTTTCAAAGTTTAAGATTGTCTTAAATCAATAAAGTTGTACTTAAATCTTAAGACTGCTCTTAAAGTGGATCACAAAAAAAATCCCTTAGAGTTAAGATTGGTATTTTGTCTTAAATTATAAGACTGCCCTTGTACTGCCTTAATTTTCTAATAATATCGCCAAGTTTGTTTAAAGTGGCGCCACCTGTTGCATTTTTGAGGCGCTTAAGAGTAAAGGATCGTAATGTCCGTCGATGAAGACGTCTTACCAGACCGAGAAGCGGACACTACGTCGGTAGATCGAAAAGTAGCACTGATAGCCCGGGAAATTTTACATCGGGTGTATACAAATAAATGTGACTTAATATATTTCACTAACCAATCGTAGATAGTAAAAGCAGTTAGTACGACGGTTTCACTAAACGTTGTAACCAGTATTATTCATAATAACTCGACAAGGGGTCTAGGGCTAGTCGTAAGTGCTCCTACATGCACGTAAACAAGTAATATGGCTGCCATGCCAGAACCGTCTGGGAGCCTTTTGTGGTATTTAACTGACGGAGTTTGTTGACACCGTGGAGGAAGAAAACAATGACCTGCTGTCTGCATTTGCTCAATAATATTATGCAGTCCGAGCCCGATTTTGAAATCGATTTATTTAGAGTTGTCTTTCTTTGCTACGAATGCCAAAAGAAATGTGGAAGTCGGTCAAATAATAATAATAATAATAATAATAATAATGATGTAAAGGAATTAAATTCATCGCTTCAGTCTTTCATTTCTACTACCATTGATTACAGTGAGACAATATTATTTCACTTTAATGGAAGACGAAGATTACTACTTTAAAAAATGAGGGGGGGGGGGGGGGGGGGGGGGGGGGCAATATATTGAAGTAATGACAGAAAATGTTACATTGTCGAAACAAAACGGGGGTTAAGTACCTGCATGTAGGTTAGAGTACACGTAGCCCATATATGACATTAGATAACATTTGACAAAATTTTCAAAACGTTACTTATGTTCAGAAATTAAAATTTTTCTTCGGAAAGAATTAGTTTATATCCGAGACATGGACTGTTTTTTATTTGTTCATTTGTGATAGCCTATTATAATTTACCTCCATGCAGAAGAGTTCCTTGTTGTTGTGTTGCCATAGCAATTTAAGATTCTAGACAAAGCTTACAGTTAAGACAGCCTTGGTTAAGATTTGCCTAAGTTTGTTTTGTGATCCATTTAAGTAAGCAATCTCAGTTAATTCCAAATCTTTACTTAAATGTCAAAATTTTGATATAACTTTAAGACAGTTTCATAATCCCGGAGCCAGGATGTGCCCAACATTGGCACATTGTGTGGAAAACGGACAGTGATCAATCTCATATTTCATATGAAGAATAAATATATAAGAATAGGGAACACATGAACATGTGAATGGTAGTCAAGTGCCTGGGAGGAGAAAGCATCCCCTACTGATCTGCCACACCCACCGTGAGCTCTTTATCTTGATCATATCAATGGAACACTCCGTAAGTCGAAATCAAAAAAAACAAATAGACCAACGTCACAATCATGTGAAGCACGTCAGGCAGCATTCAATCGTTGTATTTTCGAAATAAATCATAAATCATCATGATTGCCATAAATTTCCCTGAATTTAGATTTAAGACTGTTGATAGCCCTGTGACATCTACAGCAGCACGCCTGCTACTGTGGAAATGACAAGCAGTAATCTACCTTATAATTCCCACAAAGAATACAAATTAAGAGTAGTGCAAACACGGACCCCTGGACATACCAGAGATGGGATCAGGTCCCTAATGGGAGTAGGCATCCCTTGTTGACAATTCACACTTGTATGTTTAACTACGAATGCCAAATTATATGTCAATTATATATTATAAGAGACATCTTTAAGAGTTGTCATGGTATGTACGGCGTTCTAACACCACTAGCTCCAAACACCGCAAAGGATTTAGAATTAAATTGTTTACATGACTTATCATTTGCCTGGAGGGTATCTCTCCGTGGGTTGAGAGGAGTCGATGAGTGCTAAATATCTATGGTCACAACGATTTAGTTTGCCAGTACAACCTTTAGGTCATATGCTGCCTGACGTGTTTCATACCAACTGCTATGTCATTCTTGGCACGCTGATTCTTACTCCGTTTACCTGATGAAGATATAGACCTCACGGCGGGTGTGACAAGTCGACAGTAGATACTTACTCCTTCTAGACACCTACCTGATCCCACCTCTGGTATGACCAGGGATCCGTGTTTGCCCATCTCCCAGATTTGTATCTTTATAGGAATTATGAGATTGATTACTGTTCTCTCACCCTTTTCATCATAGACAGTGGTCATGTGACAGTA
Source organism: Ostrea denselamellosa (assembly GCA_024699665.1). Taxonomy (NCBI): domain Eukaryota; kingdom Metazoa; phylum Mollusca; class Bivalvia; order Ostreida; family Ostreidae; genus Ostrea; species Ostrea denselamellosa. The sequence continues at coordinate 3,301,746 of JAMZEH010000075.1, read as the reverse complement.
CATAGGCAAGGACTACAAAAAATCTTCGAAAGTGGGGTATTTTCCACGATATCATTTGAATCATATGTTGTCACTTGTATTCAAGATTGATTGGTTGATTGTTTGTTGTTTTCTGCCACACTCAACATTTTTCAGTTATCTGGTGGCATCCAGTTTTTGTAGGCGGAGGAGAAACCCAGATACAATGTACCCGGAAAGAGACCACCAACCTTCCGAAAGTGAACTGGCAAACTTTTTCACATATATCACCGCGAGCGAGAATCGAAACTGCACCGACTAGAGGTGAGAGTCCTTGTGATTTTGAGAGTAATGCTCTAACAACTTGGCCACGGAGGCCCCTATTCGAGATTGAAACGGAGGTCTGTGTTGCCCTATACTCGAACTTGTATATGTTTTGGGGATTTATGATTACGATTTACACATTGTTTACTTCGCCATTCGATATATTACCTTACTTCCAAGGTGAATGTTTCACAAAACCGAAACAAACAAATACCATACTTCAAAACACAACGCTTGTATTCTAAAAGATGCTTATAATTTCTTGAAAATCTTAAACGAATTATTACATCAAAAGTCTATTTTTATTTCAGCTCATTAGGTTGTGAAAATCTTTAGCATCAGCAATGTGGGATGTCACAGATGGTCCAACGAACGTCTGGGTTCACAGTGTAACACCAGGGGGCGCTACCGCCATCCGGATTTCGGCAGTAATTGCCTTGGTCACCTAGGTGACCATTTCCATGGGCATGAGGCGTCTGACTGTCCCATCTCTGACACACGTCTCCTGAGCTTGCGACATTCTGTGTCCCAAAGTAAAGTTTTCCTGTAGGGTCCGAGCTAGTCAGACATTCCATTGGAGGCGTGACTGTAAGAGAACTGTATTATGTAGCATAATATTTTTTGTGGATTTACTTATTTCGATTTTGTGGCTTGGGGTTATTGTTCTATAAACTGAGACTCTTGATGGATGTAGTGGTTCAATACATAAATATACTAGGTAATTAGTAAATAGTCCGTCTCCGTTGATGCTAGGTAATATGCAATGCGTAACCAATGCCATCAAATGACAGATTTTAAAAGCATTTACTTTTCATCTCAATCAAATATTGTTATGTTGCGAATCTTGTGTGTGATATATTTATGAAAGGATCAATCCAAGGTAAGAAAAGAAAAGAAAACCTAGTAGTCTGAATCTGGTTTTAGTCTTTACAAAGCGCTCATCGGTAATCGTTCTAGATTGTCACCTAGGGCTAACAAGACATTCATTTTTGGCATCAGTAAAAAACATCTAACTAACGCATGCATTTGGATTAAACATTAAGGGAATCCGAAGAAGTAGACGCATACATTACAACAAATGTTCCATCGCATTAAAATTCAAATGAGAGACGCAGCATTTCACTATTACACCTTGTAGTACTAAAATGTCTGAATAAAAAATAATGCGCAGCAACTTTGTAGTTTTGCGACGAAAATTGTCTTAGTTTTCACACAGAAATGGAAGAGTCATACATGCAAAGGCAGTTGGATTTCTGGAAGAGATTTCAGGCCCTTCGTCAACTGCTATTTGCTCTGCCACACCCTCTGTATTTACGCCAAACACAACAATTCGTGTTTGGTATCCTTATTTTGTCGCACATTGTATTGCAGAATTAATGATTATTGTCCCTATAACAAATTCGACAACGGCGAGGTTTCCACTGGGATTCGTAATTCACAATTTAAACTAGGTTATTTAAAGAACATATATACATAATGACGTACGATATGACAAGAACTTATGAAACTGCAATTAATAATAATAATGATAATAATAATTGGGGCGTAAGGCAGATTCGAACCATGGCAAAATAATCACAGCTTATAATGCCAGACTTGCTTCTGAATTAGATATCCTACGCGAAGTTGATACCCTTGTGAATATGGATCATGTTTTAAAAGCAGTTCCTCTAATTTTTTATCGGTTTTTCGTGAATTTTGACACCAAGACAGGGATGCCGCTAATCCAGTAATACAGTCATTGTAACTTATCAAAATATTGATCATAATGGAAAGGCTTGGAAGCCGCAATTATTGTCAAAATCAGTGCTTCAATGGAGAAAATGCTGCACCGGTCAATTTTGGAGGTGATTATCAACAATTTGTTATCAATTGTAAATTATTTATTATAGGTTTCTAAATAAAACACGAAAAAAATTATATTATATGGACGACAGAAAATAATTACAGAAATTGAATTTCTTCGGGAAAATTGTTTTCCACCATAGGTCCTTTCTTTTGTTATCCTGAATTGATCATTTGAAGCTATATAAATCGTTTAATCGCAATGTATGAAGTTTATATAAGGTATATAGCCGCAGGAATACAATATATCAGCAGGTGCTCTAAAATACAGAGCGAAGACCCAAGTATACAGGCAACCGCATTGTAACAATGCAGCAATGTTGTCATTGGCTAGAAATTATATAAAATTCTTCTGAAGTAGGTGGACCTATAACGAGAATCCTTGGTTGACTTTTTGGGAATTTATTTCAATAGTTACAACTGAGAAAAATCATATTTACCACAATCAGGAATATCGCAGAACTCATATCGTACATATGGATCTGAGGTATAACACCAGGGGGATGGTTCACCATCCGGATTCCTGCAATAATTTCCCGGTAGATCTGTTCCCGTTGAATGGCCATGAGGAGACTGTGAAGCCCAAACCTGACATGTCCGTCCCGATGTTGTGACGTGGATATACCCATTGTAGTCCCAACCGTTATTTGTTCTTTTACACTCAGCTACTCCAACTTCATCTACAAGGTCAAACATGTTACTATCATTAACGACTGACGCACATTTTTCCTTCGTTAGGGTATGGAGGGTATGCCCTGGTTTCAGAATGTTTGAAAATTTCAATCTGAAGACCAATAATCAGTCTCCTAAATCTTAGAAAGAATACAGAATTTAGAGTTGTCAATCATGGTCTTCTTGAAACTGCACCTGCATAGGAGGAGTCAGTATCGCGTATCAGTATATACAGAATGGTCTAACTATTGATAAGAAATACGCCAGACAGCATGACGGACTGTATTAGATCATTTCAGGTACCTTAGAATAAGTTCTAGTTTGCCTCTAACGTCTATGTTCAATAAAATATTCAAATATAAAGTAGATGCGAAACACTCTGTGGAAAGTGTTATTTTGAATTCACCAGACATATGGATGAAGTGGATATTGTTAAGAGATGAAATATCGAAGTTTTGTCATTTTCTATTCTTTCATTGCTCCTCAGGGTTTGTGTTTAATTGCAAACATGTATCCAAAAGACGGACTCGTCACTATTCCAAATGTAAGCAGTTGCAAATTAGTTTTACCCTCTGATTCGCAGTTATCTCCCTTGAATCCGTCCAGACAGATGCAATTGTACGACGTGTCGTTGACCTCACAATGTCCTCTGTTTTTACATGGGTTTGGAAAACATGGAGAGTTTGCTAAAATCAATAAAACTTATACTGAAAGGAAAACAGGTCAAAACGGCCTTTCAAAATCGTTTAAATATACAGCTTATAACATGTTTAATAATGCGTGGTACGATACATATTTGAACTCGCCACTTGAGATCTTTTATTTTGAGATACAGGATTCTGATTTTAATTTATATCTCACAGCAGAGAGGTATGTCGCAGTATTCCTTGACCGGCCCGGTTTCTCCCTGTACATAACACCAAGGCTTGGAGGATAAATCCGAATTTCTACAGTAATTGGAATCCCCGCTCATTGCTCCTAGAAATAAATAGGGATTTCCATTATACATTCTTTAAAGAAAGACTATAAGTTTAGAGACATTATTAAAGTTACATGTTAAACAAGGATTTTCCTTCAAACAGTATTCGGTTACTTTTTTTAAAATATAACATGATTAATTTTATAAGATATACGGCAGTTCACTTTTGTAGATATAATTAAACTCCATAATTGTAATAATTGGAAACTGAAAAGCATTAATGAACTCGGAGCAACACGAATATTCCCGCCGAAGGGACATAAATATGCCACAGTTAGCTGCCCGTACCCATATAGTACTTGGCCTTCATGTTCTCGTATATCTGTATCCTAATCTTCATTTTAAAATATACATGTGTGACTGAGAAAATGAACATAAAGAGTGAAGTTTTCTAGGATCTATGGGCATAACTCTGGCAGTTTTCTTTGCCTATCCCAAACACTGTTTGCCCATGTATTCCGTGACATAGTTATATCCTGAATTTCAATTGAAAATATTCATGCATGAATGTGATAATGAGTGAAATTTAGCAATCGTTTGAAACGTTTCAAGTTCAAGGGACAAAAAATTATTCAACTTGGACCAAACAAACAGTTCAACCGGATATTCATTTTCATGCTAAGTTTACTATCAGGACCACAATGAAAACTAGTTATATGCTAATTGTGTTATCCTGGGTAAATAAAGGTTATTATTATTATTATTATCTCGTAATTAATATAGAAAATACAAATTCTACCACATTTCAACTTAAGAAATACATTATTGAAGTACAACCACAACAATGATTATCAGTAGAATGACACACAATTCGCATTTCAATTTCCATCTATCATTTCATTTTCTTTGATCAAATTGCATTTACATGGACACTCAACATAAGAACGAAGTTAAAATGAAACGATGAAGAGCAGTGATCAATTTCATCATACAAAAATCAAGAGTAGGGCAGACATGGGCCCCTGGACATCAGGGGGCAGAATCAGGTGCCTAGGAGGAGTAAGCATCCCCTTTTGACCAGTCAGTTTTATTGATAAAAACCTAATGTCTAATGATTAAGGCGATTCATTATCCCAAAAGCTCATTTTAGCGATTTTACTATTTGTTTTGTAAAAAAAAAGATTGTGTTGTGTTATTGTTTCACGCAACCTTCAAACGAAAAGTTTATTAAATCACATTTCATGTATTCCTTACGTAAAATGTGTCATTTAAAGTTAAATTTGTGACTGTAAGTTACAAAATTAACATGTTACTGTGTTGTTGTTTTTTTTTTTTTTGTTTTTTGTTGGGTTTTTTTTTTGGGGGGGGGGGGGTTGTTTTGGTTTTTCATAAATCTTTCGCATTCGACCTCGAAAACGAAATTGCGATCTCACATCAGATGTTGGTTCGAGAAAGTAGCTGAACTACGTATATCACATCAGATGTTGGTTCGAGAGAGTAGTTGAACTAGGTATCTCACATCAGATGTTGGTTCGAGAGAGTAGTTGAACTACGTATCTCACATCAGATGTTGGTTCGAGAGAGTAGTTGAACTAGGTATCTCACATCAGATGTTGGTTCGAGAGAGTAGTTGAACTACGTATCTCACATCAGATGTTGGTTCGAGAGAGTAGTTGAACTACGTATGGGTCAACATGCCTATTGTTGCACATACATGATATCTCCATCAGTGTGAGAAAAATTTCTCAAATTGAATGTTACACAACAATAAAAACAACAACCAAAAATATCACTAACGTCAGTTTTCTTCATATTGACATGCAATTCATGAAGGCGATTATGATTTCATACTGGATTTTGAAAGTCAAGTCTACGTATAATAACTGTAATATAACCGTTACGCCCAAGTATAGTGAAAGTAAAACATTGTTCACTAACCGTCGGTCCAGTGTAAGCATGTTTTACCGGAAGTTGTTACGTTTTGTTTTCCAGCATAGTCAAGTCCTCTGCCCGTTACAAGACACTCTCTGTCCTCTATTTTCTCTGCAAAACAATTAATTTCATTTCCTGAATATAAACAGTACTTCTTTACAAAATCACTCCGTTTCTGGTAACATATGCATTATTGTAAGTTGTAAAACTCCTCTGGATTTATTTATCAATTTAAATTTCTGTCACAAAGTTGGATGGTAGGAGAATGACTGGTATTCTGTACACTTACCACACATTGGTACGTCACATACATCCCATCTGTTGTATTGGTCTTGTGTGTAACACCAAGGACCAACACTCCCGTCCGGATTCCTGCAATAGTTCTCGTCTTTGTAGAGATTGTTTAAGCTGTGAGGGTGGGGAGTCTGCGAGTCCCATCTCTGACACGGTATTCCGGTCTTGGTGTGACTGACAGTTCCGGTGTAGTCTAGTCCTTTAGGTGTGTACATACATTCAGAGGCAACTGTGATCAAAATGACACATTTAAAAAGATTTGTATTTTCATTATTAACACAACTAAATGTCATGATTCTGTTATTTCCACAATATGTTTTTATGAAGAAAGGTTCTCAACCGTTATTTTAAATTTAAGTTTGACCTCAAAGCATTGTCCTCTCGTTATGACGATACGACCTTGACCTCTCATTAATCTCCCGTGGGGATCCGGGTTGTTAGAATAGATCTTTAGTACCCAATGGTTGTCGTAAGACTAAATGTGGCGGTCCTTTTGATGGGACCGCAAAAACCGAGGCCCCGTGTCACAGCAGGCGTGTCACGTTAAAAATCTCTCACTGCTCAAAGGCCATAAGCGCCGAGCATAGGCCTAAACATTGCAGCCCTTCACCGGCAATGGTGACGTCTCCATATGAGTGAAAAATTCTCGTTCGGACGTTAAACATAATAATCAATTAATCATAATAGACCGGTCCTGGTAGGTATGTTGTAGGACGTTTGCTTCTTAACCTAGAGAACATGAGTTCGAGTCCCGCTCGTGCCATGGTCGCGTAAACTCTAAGACATAAACGTAGTTAGTGACTTCTCCTTCGCCAAACGATCGGCATTTTAGAAACGAGTATCACGGGTCTTTTGGATTTGACCTTTTGCCGTGGCGCCGCAGGCATTAGTACGGTAGAAAACCTTCACTACTATGGCCATGAGTGCTAACCATAGGTCTAAATTTGTGTAATTAAAATACAGTAGTATGACGTCTCAATATGAGTGAAATAATCTCAACGGGATGTAAAATAACAAACAATCAGTCAAAACATAATGCTTGTATTTTTTCTGATACTTATTTAGTATCATTCAGGACATACTGCTTGCATTGGATGATCGAACTACTGCTGTAACAAGTCAAAACACGGAGAGATATCAACTTTGTATTCGCATTTCATTGTACTTTTGTGACATTCAGGATACGTTGAAAATGTAACTAAAAAGACAACATAATCCGTAATCCGGATTCCGGATTAAGCAGTAAAGGAAAAAATATAAACTTCATAAAATTTAAGCGACTATAATAACAGAACGGACGTTAGCTCATTTTATTTCAATTTTAATAATAAATACATAACTGATATTATTCAAAATGGGGATATTTGAGTGCAATAACGACGCCATTTTGGTACTGATGCTATTTGTCTTGTTACGACTTGCCGTTTGTTAACAATCACTATTCATATTTATCATTCCTTACTCTCGAATTTGTGTAAGGAAAGATAACTCTGGGTAGAGGTTGGTTTGTAAATGGCTTGGGTACTACACGATGAAACTCTTTACAATTTAGGAAAATTCTAATTACCAGAGTTAGTTATATAATGAGTTTTTACAGATAAGGCACAGAACACTAAGTATAGGTCTAAAATTGTCATACTTCACCTACAGCTGGTGACGTATGGATATGTGAAAAATTCTCCACAAATAAAATATCTCAATTAAATCAAAGCGGTGAAAAATGTCGCACAGATACCAGATACTCACAGCAATAGGGGACATCACACCAGTCCCATCTTGTCGTATTGTCTGTAGTATAGCACCAAGGGGCAGACTCGTCAGAGATTCGACAAAAATTCGACTCGTTAGCAAGGTAGGCGTATCCTGTAAATATCACAATTTGACGTTTTATTGAACGTCTTATTAACGTCTTATTAACTTTCCACTTCAGAGAAGACAAATACAGCAAATTAGCATAGTCTTCCAATGAAGGTCTCTTCCTAACTTCTACCAAAAGAATTCCGTGTTGATTGCGATGATCAAGAATAGTCTGTGAGTAGTCTCTGAACGAGACAACAGAAGTTGAGTCTGATTCAAAAATTCTCTATTTCATTGGTTCGTAAACATAGAAACAACTTTGTAATTTCGAAAGGTATATCGGAAAATTTATTTCAATACCATTCTGTGCTGCATTATATTCGAACACACTGACAATATCCAATAGTAAAGCACAATATATTTCTGATGTGAATATTAGTAAGCATCTAAAAAATAATATCAATAACGTTATACAGCATTTGAGATTATGACAAAAACTTTACTTGAACTAGGAACATGCGGCGCATTAGCTGACCACGCTTGACATTTGATGCCGCTTTTCGTGTGATCGTGTGTCCCCTCATATTCTTTTCCTACTTCTATACAATCTTTAGAAATATCGCCGTCTGCAAGCAAAAATACTAGGATGAAAATATTTATAAAAATTTGTTGTGATAAAATTAAGAAATTCTTTGAAAACTAAGGATTATCTCCCTCATGCATAGCTCTGATCCTTAGCCGGATTTGAGCTCCACTATTTGGTATTTTTGGTTTTTTCTGCTCTTCCAAGTTTGTTCTTATTTCGGGTTTTGACATCACTGAAGAGATATTATTTATCGAAATGCGCATCTGTTGTATCAAAATTGGTACCGGTTATGTTTTACATTTCATCGAGTATATGATCCCTAATGTTCTCCAATGTCTGTATCAGATTCTTCAAAACCAAGGTGGGATAGGTCTGAATCACCCCCAATACTTTGATTTTGGAAGGTGATGTGATTGATTGATTGTTGTTTTACGCCACACTCCCCATTTTTTTTTCAGTTACCGGGTGGCCTCTAGTTTTTTATTGGTGGAAGAGATAACCCAGATACAATGTGCTGGGAAGAGACCACTGACCTTCTGAAAGTAAACTAGCAAACTTTCTCGCATATCTCGGCACGAGCGAGAATCGAAACAGCGCCGACTAGATGTGAGGGGCCTTGTGATATTGAGCACGATGTTTTTACAACTCGACCACGGAGGCCCAGGAAGCTGATGTTATTAACAAATAGATGTTTACGTATAAGTGAAAATTTCGCGTCAGTGGACTGATTTTTACGACAGTTTTGGGACATTAATAAATAATAATAAATATGTCGGTTACAGTGTAAACATGTTTACAGGTTACTGTAGTTCTAGTGTCTTACGTAAAACTTTTTCGTTTGTCATGAGGAAATATGTAAGGTATCGAACAGTATTCTATCTCCGAATTCCAATAGAAAATACAAATAAGAGAGATGGGTAAACCCGGATCCCTGGACATAGCAGATATAGTGGACTGTTCACACCTGCTGCCAGCCCTATATCTTGATCAAGTAAACGACATAATCTGCAGCAGTCAGAATCAATGTACTAAGAATGGCCTAACAATTAGTATGAAACACATCACGCAGCATTTGGGCTAATGGAAGGTTACACTATATAGGTCATCAAGAAAATTAAAATTATCTAATTGTTTGTGTAGTTTGTCATTTTTGCATTCCTTATTTTTGTTTTCTACGGACTTCAAGGATGTTTCCTTCACATACTATAATATGTATCTAAAAGATGTATATTGCAAAAGAGTTTACCGCATTGTCCAACTTCCCATGTGATGTCATCCAGTGCCAAGTCACTGTCCCAGGAATCCCCCGTAATGGCCTCAAAAGAGAGCTAAAATGTACAATCGTAAGGTTAAGATTGCAACTGTGATCAGATTTAGAAAGGGTCTGAGCATTATAACACATGGAAACGTGCATGTAAGTGACGGTTTTGACTTGACATTGATAGATAATACCAAAACAAATATATGAGTGGATTGGTTTTAAATGAATCCAAAACAATTTAACAAAAGATAAAATGGGCTTAAGATTTTTAGTTCTTTCAGCTCTTCAAAGTTTGTTCTTATTTCGGATTCCCTACGTTTTTGACTTGAACATTACGGAAGAGACATTATTTCTCGAAATGCGCATTTGGTGCATCAAAATCAGTACATTAATGTTTTATAATTATTGTGATAATAGTGCACCATAAATCGTTCTGTTGATACAATAACATAACTAGAAATATCACACCTTTAATCCTTCTGTTTATTGCTACATTCACACTGACTTATGAATAACACATCACCTTTAATCCATCCGTTGCAGGTACATTTACTTTGTCTATCAACCAATCAGAGCCCTGGTTGCCTTCTTTTGACCAGAGGGTAGTTTTGGTTGTGTTTGTTCCCTCGGCAAACAAAGTCATTTTATTCACATGACGACCAAACATGTTGTAGGCAAAGGAGAGACAACCAGATGTTGCTGAAATATTCATAACTATTTACTCATGTAGACTTTGAATCACATGCATGGGAGCATGGCGTTTTAAACGACATATAAGACTGCATACTTAATACCATAGTATGCCTAGTAACCTAAATACACTACATGGTTAATACCATAGGGTTTACTACGCCTAATAAGTCCATCCGTGCATACAGCATTCATCAATACTTTAACCTTACAGATTAAGATTTGAACATTAAGCAGAAATGTTGGCGATGGTTTTTGATGTGGTAGAGATAATGTTTGATCATTAAGAAGTAGTGTTGGTTATGAGGCTCACCTGGTAGGGGTACAGCTGTCTGTATTACTGCTCTATCGCCAGGTTTTCTCGGTGACGACATCTCAGTAAAGAGGAACCTCTCTCCTTTATAGGCCTCCTCGGGACCCGTCCCCATGGAGGTCGTATGTTTCTGTATGTGTTAATAATTAAGCCTCTGATAACCATTAGCATTCCATAGTATAACCAACAACTTACACAAAGTGTGAACAAGACGAAACGTGTCCTGGATATGTCAGCAAATTATCCAATATATCAATATGCGTCTTGCTTTGTTTATGTAACAGCCGATTGCGGTATCAGGGGAAACAAGACTTTCAGATCAGCTGCAGAGAAAGGGAATTTTTCTTGAATTATACTTACAAACCCAAATCCCCATTCAAAGTCATCTCCTTCCTGGATGTTTTTGAAGAAGCACTTCTCAAATCTTTCAAAAGTACATGTAAGTTTGGCATCGTCTGGATATAAATGGTAAACAAAATTTTCAACATTATATTACTGTTTACTAAAAACATCAACGTTACGTTTTGGAGACGAAACCTTCTGGCTTGCTTTACAGAATCATATGTGGTTATAAATAGACTTGAGACAGTATTGAACAGCCTTACCGATGACTTGATCACAATGTTCACCGGTATACCCCGCCTGACACACACATTTGTACTGGCATGCCGACTCTTCCGATGGAATACACACTCCATATTTACAAATGTTGCCCCTACACACTTTTGGAAATGTAAAATAAATAGTGAGTATGATGAATATAGTAGTATAACAATAACTATAAATAGCGCTGTATAGATAAATAACTAAACTGGATTCTGTCCTCCTAACCGGTAAACATGGAATTCACCATATCGAATGTGATAGTATCGACATTACAATTTTAATCTTACTGTACAATGCATCATTAAAAGTAGGGTGACATCGAACGTAATACAGATTAATTATGACGTCATTCTTTTAGGAAAGCTGTATCACGTGCCTGGTAAATAAATTCAAGACAATTCGATCTTCGGAATACAAAGTCCTGAAAATGTTTACCAGAACATGTATTGCAGAGCAAATACCCATTCACTAATCATTTACATGGGGAAAAAATCATTTTATTTAAGTAAACGGGTTATTAAATAAAATTACCAGATGAAAACGTATTGCAAAGGGTTTTATGTTATGCTGATTGCGATATGTCTCCTTTAACCTGCTTTTCGTTTCTCAAAATGAATAGTGTATCATTGTTTTCCTCAGAATGAAGATTTTAGCATTTTTTTTTTTTGTTTCTCAAAAGGAAGATTGTAATCTGTATGGAGTAGACGTACCCTCTCTTTCTTTTTCAAAATGAAGTTTGAATCCTTTGCGTGTAGTTCTGCTGCCTGCGAATTTGGTATCCATGGTGACAATCATAAATGAAGGCGAATCTTGAGAAGTAAAAAATGTTTGACCAACGATATCTCCACAGCGCCTGTCAATCAAAACACAGTACCTCGATACAAGTTGGATGACACTAGTGATGTGCTTCAACGATTTACTCACATATATGATTCAAACAGATGACAACAGGAACTCTAAAACATACACTGTAGGTTTTAGAGAGACTCCATTCAGCAAATACAAAATTAATGATATATACTCTCGTAGTTTAATGGGGTATATATGGTAACGTTACCATATATACCCCATTAAACTACAAGTCAATATAACCCATTTAACTGAGGTATTGAAGGTATGAATCATACATGCTTTATGTAAGTCAGGAGACTAAATAGTAATATGCATTTGGTTGTATTGTCTAAATTGGTATAGTCTTCCATTCAACGTTTAACTAAATGGTAAACTGGAGTATTTATTATAGGACGTTAAACTGGAGAATGAATTCCGTTATATAATATCGTGACTCAACTACAATTAAATTGGGGGGGGGGGGGTGGTGATAGCGACTTATTGCTACGATACCTTATGCCTGGCTGCCCTGGCAGGTTGTACTGTATTTCCAGCCAATGATAACATCGCAGTGTATCCGGGTTATAAGCCATGTGGAGACCATCTATTGTCATCTTAATTATATAATCCACAGGACTCTATAACGATTTAAGACATAGTAATCTTCCCTTACCTTCTTTTATTTACATGCACGTTGAGCAAGCTTCAGATGGATATTTTGTAACGAGTGGATAAATCCCCCTCCCAAAACAAAACAAAAAACTAAAAGAGAAATTCAACCAATGAAAGTTTTTTTTTCTATATGATATCTTGTACAATGTCAATAATATATCAAAAAGATGATGTGAAATCCAAAACTTCATGATGCACGGTGATATGGATACAGAATGCTTTCATGATGTATATACGATGATATGGATACAGAATGCTTTCATGATGTATATACAATGATATGGATACAGAATGCTTTCATGATGTATATACGGCGATATGGATACTGAATGCTTTCATGATGTGTATACGATGATATGGATACAGAATGCTTTCATGATGTATATACGATGATATGGATACAGAATGCTTTCATGATGTATATACGATGATATGGATACAGTATGCTTTCACAATACTTCTGACTACGTAATCTAGGATGCCATGCCTGAAGTCGAGGCAATGACGAAAACGAGAAACACTAAATTCGCACTCCATCTGTGCATGCCATAATACAAAAAAAAGCATTATGTGTTGTAGAATTCATGTTTCTAGTGCTGTATCTATGCTTTCATTAGACAAAATTATTGTTGTCAGTACATCCTATATCTGAGAAAAAGTCCTTTTCATATGATATAATACAAAAGGGGCCAAAATCCAGTTTCAAATTACAAACTTTATACGTCTACTTTTTACCATTTCGATCTAACTGATAATTGCGTTGTTTGAAGATTTTGTGAAGTTCGTTTCTTACCTTTACAACCCATCTACAAATTTTCCCCTGACCAGTTTGTCCCGGATAATTAGGAGATGTGATAGACGCTTCCTTGACACCATCCTCCTCCAAATGAATATAACCACCGCAGTCTGACAACAGGAAACTTATTTATAGGCAACTTACAATACTACCTCGAGTGGCAATGTATTCGATAAGCACGGAATTCTCTTAAAAACACACCATGTGGGGATCCGAGTTAGAATGGGTACTACGCAGCCCTTGTTTGTCGTAACAGGTGACAAAATGCTTAGTCCTTTGGATGTGACCGCAACCATTGAGGCCCCGTGTCACAGAAAGTGTGTCACAATAAAGTTCCCTCCCTGTACAAAGGCCCTAAGCGTCGAAAACATGGGCCTGATTTTTGCAGCCCTTCATCGGCAATAGTAATGTCTCCATATGAATAAAACGTTTTTAAGCGAAACGTAAGACGATCAACCAAGCATTAAAAAATACTATACAAAAATGATTAATTGATTAATCAATCAAAAATGAAAACAATAGACCGTCACAGTGATACATCGTCAGCGTCCACTATGTCAGCGTGTCTCTGTTTTAAGGTCATTCGTTTTTAATACTGGACGCTTAGTAAATTGAATGATTGATTAAACATTGTTTAACGTCCCGCTCAAAAATCTTTCACTCACATGGACACGTCACCATTGCCGGTGAAGGGCTGCAAATTTAGGCCCATGCTAGGCGCTTATGGCCTTTGAGCAGGGAGGGATCTTTTACGTGCCATACCTGCTGTGACGTCGGTTTTTGCGGTCGCATCCGAAGGACCGCCCTAGTTAGTTGCCTCATACGACAAGCAAGGGGTACTGAGGATCAATTCTAACAACCCGGATCCCCACGGGGAGGACGCTTAGTTAAGGAACAGGCTCAATCTGTGCTGTATGTTTCAGGCTGCGCTAGGATCGGCGATTCAACCCTTACCTCCAGATGTGCGAATCAAAAGTTGTGATAATTGTGACAGGCGTCAACAAGTTATAGAACCCTCACTGCAGCATAGGTCAAATTTTGTGGCACTTCTCCTATAGATGTTGACGTCTTAATATGTGTGGAAAACTCTCAAAAGTATATAAAGAAATAGAAATATACTCACCCTGATCTGTGACGATTGTTTGACATAGATCTCCAGTGAAACCTGTCGGACAGGTACACTGACAATTAATGTTGACATACCCTGCGTTCTGACAGACAGGGGGCGCTGTACAGTGAGCTGAGAATGATAAACATGTTTCTATATTTAAGGAACTGGTCAAAAATAATAATTATGAGTAATGATTAACTTTTATTATCGACGTTAAGTCTTGTTGTCATCCTTAATGTGCTAATATGCACTAGGAAAAATAAGAATTCGTTATCGTGTATTCTTTCTTAGCAAAAACGTACAGGAATAGCATCATAATTAAAACATCCTAGCCCTGTCTATGCGTTGAGACCCACAACGTACGAATATTTGTTTCTTTACATTGGACTTTTCAACTTAACTATCTGTTATGAAGTCTCTGCTATGAAATCTACGGCATTCCTCACCTGTACATTCATACTGATCCAAAACATCCTTCAAATCATAGAAAGAGAAGACGTGATCATCCGGGTACTCTAGGAATTTCAGATTGTCGTCTTTTAGTTCAATTGTCGGTTCTCCTATTCCGAAATCCTGAAAACAAAATGATAGTATAGACCTTCATGACAGGTGCAGCAAATAGAAGTGGAAGCGCTAATCAAATACATATTTTATAGAAAATAGATCTCATACTGTATTACTGTAACAACACGGTCAATATAACGAACGGTGATCAATCTCATAACTCCTATAAAGAATACGAGATTAAGAGTTGGGCAAACACGGACCACTGAACACACTACAGCCTGGACCAGGTGCCTAGGATGGATGCATTGTCATGTATAGTTAACAACTCCAAGAATGAAGAGGCCAACATATCTAACATTATTCAATCTTGTAATTCCTATAGTATATGCAAATGAGGGAAATGGGCAAACACGGACCCCTAGACAGACCGGAGGTGGGATCAGGTGCCTAGAAGGAGTAAGCATCCCCTACCAACCGGTCACACCCGCCGTGAGCCCTACATTCCGATCAGGTAAACGAAGCAATCCACAGTCAGAAACATATATGGCATGCAGTTGATTTTCTAGCAATAAAGCTCGTTAAGTACCGGCACCTAACTTTGCTTCGCCTCCCTAAAGGAAATAAACGTTCATGTTCAGAGACTCAGTGAAGGGCGACTAGGGACATGGTGTACAAGAACTTCAGAAGTGGCGCAATCTACCCCTTTAATTTGATGAATGTATATAGCATTTATGCTATGTTACTGGCTAGGCCGTATTTACATACTGATTTTGTCTTTTAATTACTCCATTTACCTAATCATGATATGGGGCTCCTTGTGACTATAACCGGTCAACAGGAGGTACTCACTCCTCCTAGGCATCTGACCGCACCTCTAGACTTTTCAGGGTTACACGAAAAGGCTAAAAGAATGAACAACATTCAATCTCGTATTTCCTACCAGAAAGATGGGCAGACAGGGACCCATGGACATACCAGAGATGCGATGATGTGCCTACATGTTTCTCATGTTCCTCGATTTTTTTATTCTTTATAAGATGCATGAAAACTTTTCACTTTTCGTTATCATGCATTGAGTCTAGTATACTTTATTTCAAAGTCCAGTCATATTTGATATCAGGTGTTTCAGACATTGTGCCTTCTAACATACATCTGGTTTTAAGTGGGGTTTTTTAATATACAAAGAAGGAAAGGTGTGGTTTCTTGAAAGCAATCAAGAAATTAAGTTAATCTAGAAATTAAAAAATAAAATATAACTGAGAAGGAGAGGACACTTTTTAAAAAAGTGCCAATTTACAGCGGTCTTTTAATGAAGTTCATACAGACTCATTACCGTTAATCCATATTGCAGCACGCTTCCGAAGTCATATGGGTTACGATCGTACGTCATTCGTCGATAAAAATTATATTCAGTTCCGGGATTGATGTTGGCCCATTTGATATTGACATACCGATCCCGATCCTTCCGTGACTGCTCGTGTCTTTGTCCGAGTCTGTGTAGCATTTCGTGCATCGCAATCCTGACCTATAACCAAACAAAATACTTCAATCGCATCCATCACTTACAACCAATGAGAATAAGTTAATGTAATCGCTGTTCTGACCTATGGCCTACCAAAAACAGTTCAATGGTTTCGAAATCATCTCTTACAACTAATGAGAATAAGTTAATGTAATCGACACTATTGAGAAAGAGGTTCCATACGCTGTACTCACTGATCCACATCCGGGTTCTGCTAGGGTGACATGATGTTCATCATCGCCATAGAAACCCAGTCCTGAACTACAGCCGCCACCGCTACAATAGAACATATCGAATGGCGAAGTAAACAATGTGTAAATCGTAATCATAAATGCCCAAGACATATACAAGTTTGAGTGTAGGGCAACATGGACCCCCGACAAAACGAAGGTAGGAACCTTAAGTCATTTATTCCTAATGAGGATAGATGAACGCCATATTCATAATAAAGAGAACATGAAACAACGAACAGTGATCAGTCTCAAAGTTCCTATAATGAATACAAAATTAAGACTGGGGCAAACACTGACCCCTGGACATACCAGAGGTGAGGTCAAATGCAAAGAAGGATTGAGCACTCGGCGTGGGGCATATATCTTGATCAGATGTGCCTAGCAGGAGTAACAAATGACGAAATGAACAATTTACTGAAATAAAACCTACTTCCTAAAAGGAATATATATTGAGTGATAAACACGCTTTCTTGTAATACCGAAAAATTGGTCAGTAAAAAAACTTGAATTAAATATGTAATCCTAGATCCTGATGAGATACGTAAGTAGTTTTTTTTTATGTAACATGTAGATTCACAATCTACTTCCTGATTAAACATATGAATTCATAAAGTAGTTCCTGATTAGTTACGTAAACCCATACACTGATTACACATATAGGTTAAATAAAATTTTAAAAGAATTTCCTGATTAAATTCATGTACTACAAGTAGTACCTACATCAATTCATAAACTAATTTATATTCGAAAGAATAAATTCAAACAGAAATACTTCCTGATTATATATGACTATTCCTGATTCTTTATGAAAATCGATAATTTAGTTCCTGATTCCATACGTACTTTTGAACACGAACGTATCCTTTGTGACCTACTTCCGTCTCCACTTCCGTTGACTTTGGCTTCCATCGAATGCAGGTCAGATTATCAAACAACTCGACAGCCTTCAAAAACGATTCTCTGTTTGCAACTAAAAAGGGAAGTATATATGTAATTATATATTGTGTGTCTTGTTGTTGTTGTTGTTGTTCCGAAGGAATCTATTGTCGCAGAACTTTCCTAAATGTATCGCTAAGAATTTGATATATTTTGCAACATTTATCATTTAATCGTTTATATATATTCTATTAATAGAATACATCAATAAAACTCAGTAGAGTACTTAAAGAACTGGTGATAAGCAAACGGCAACAACTTCATCATTTTCATACGACACAAAAAGGTGTATCTTAGTAAACTTGTTAATACTGAGATAAGTAGCCCTTCAGTAAAGTCCCCGCTGATTGAACGGTATATCCAGCTTAATACTAATATCACGGCTGAGTATAAGATTAAAACCAGCCATCATTTCACGCACCATTTAACTCAACTTTATGATATACGGAATGTCTTCAGCTTCTCATCATTAGTTATCAATATTATATAGCAATACTTCATTATCATGATGCTTATGTATTGCAGTTGGATCACAGGCCCCAGTAGTTCAGTGGTAGAGCGTTTACTCTATTACCGAGAGGTCGTGAGTTCGAGCCCTGCTCGTGCCATGCCTCTAAGACGTAACATAAGTAGTGATTGCCCCTTTGCCAAACGCTCGGCGTATAGAAGTGAGAATTTCGGGTCTTTCGGATATGACCTTAAAATCGGTGGTCCCGCGCACCCATTGTTTTCATTTTGATGAATTGTCCCCTTATATATATATATATATATATATATATATATATATATATATATATATATATGGCTTACTTTGTTCTAGGAAGTTATGAACCAACACCAATATCATTAATTCTTCATGATCTATTTTCGGAAGAGGCAATAAGACCTTCATTTACATAAATAATCTTGTATAACCTGGCCCAGTTGTCTTAATGACGTCAAATTTGACACACAAAGGAAAAATTGAATGAAAGTATTTGAATCTATGACTCAAGCAATTTTGACTTTTTAGTGAGTAAAAAGAAGTAATGTATTTACCCAAATTTGGATCAAATATGTAAGGAACGATAGCTTTCGGCCAATTCTGTGCGCCTGGTCCAAAATTCCTCTTCCTGCGTGTCTTAATACACAAAACATAGGCCGATTATACATAAAACAATGATGTCATGTTTCATTTGCCATAAATAGACAACATGCCCAACACCCAGTGCCACTACTGATATTCATCTATGCAATTATACAAAATTCGCAGAGACCGTGGTTGTGTATTTGTGTAGCAGTTTTATCAATAATAGCCCTGTGTGGGTCTGGATTAGAATATGTCCTCAGTACGCCTTGCTTGTCGTAAGAGGCGACCGAATGGGGCGGTCCGTTAGATAAAATCCCAAACGCAAGGCTTTCGTCGCAGCAGATATTGTACGATAAAGACCTTTCCCTGCTCAAAGGTCGTATGCGCCGAATATAGTTTTACAGCCCTTCGCCGGTAATGATTACGCCTACACAAGAGTGATAGATTCTCGAACATGGCAGAAAATACACAACCAAACGTTATGGAGCTGCAGAGGATTTTCAGACATTCTGATATACATTTCTGAGGTCTAATGTAATAATGTTGCAGGGAATTTTTTTGTTTTCTTGTTGCCCCTTTCAACCTCTTTCAACACAACTATATCATGGCGAATTTAAAACGAGGCGAAAATACCATGCATGCATGCATTAGATTAAACCGGGAATACGCACGACAATAAGTAAATATTCACTGTTAGGTGAAAATCCACTACATTAAGTGAATGTCTACTATGTTAACTAAATATCTACTATGTTCACTGAATATCTACTATTTTAACTGAATATATACTATGTTCATTGAATATCTACTATGTTGACTGAATATCTACAATTTGAGGTGAATATCCACAACATAACTTTGGGGGGGGGGGGGGGGGGCTCTGTGGCCGAGTGGTAGAGCATCGCGCTCAAAATCACAACGCCTCTCACCTCTAGTCGGCGCGGGTTCGAATCTCGCTCGCGCCGATATATGTGAGAAAGTTTGCCAGTTTACTTTCGGAAGTCCGGTGGTGTCTTCCCGGGTACATTGTATATGGGATCTCTCCTCCACCTACCTGGTGGCGTCCAGTTTTCGTAGGTGGAGGAGAGAACCCAGATACCCGGAAAGAGACCACCGACCTTCCGAATGTAAACTGGCAAACTTTCTCACATATATCGGCGAGAGCGAGAATCGAACCCGCGCCGACTAGAGGTGAGAGACCTTGTGATTTTGAGCGCAATGTTCTATTCACGGAATAATGACTGTGTATTAAATTTAAATGAAATGTGAAGAAATATTTGTATTAATAACAAACAAAATATATCTAACACATGTCATTGACTTTGATTTACTGAAATTTATTGACGAAACAATAAGTTATGTGGTTATAAGGAACTGCTGCAAAATCAATTGAGGATCTTGTTATATATCCTTCGGAGGTTTATCAGAGGAAGATTTGTTTTTCAATTAATAATATAGGTGTCACAAAGACCTTCATAATCCAACATATAAATCAGCAGACCTGTTTTCTCTGTTTCCGCTTGCCCTCTCTATCTGTGTACTTCTGTTTTTCCACCGTCCTGTCTAAACTTTCTTCTAACAGCTTCTTGGAATTTTCAGGATGCAATCCTCTTGGCTGAAACATAATAAAGGATAAAATATTTGCATTGCAGCCTTCCAACAATCTAGGAGTTCTCTACATTTTTTCTAGACACTTCCCAGTCGTTTTGATATGTAGTTAATGTTGTTTAGCCAAGTACCGGGCTCATGCAATATGTTCCTAGCGTAACCACTGAATTTCTCATCATCGTGGCCAGTAGCTAGACAGAGAATCATCATCGATAGATGATGCGGTACGCCTAGTGTAAAATTATTGTAGGACGAGATTTACTTTACATCATCTACCTTTTGTATTTTAGTTAAATGATTGACAGAATGATAAATGGAACATTTGGCTGAAGTACTCACGTGTTTAATGACTCCATCTTCTCCCACTCCCATACTGAGAAGAAGCTGCATGTACGGATCGTCGGGTGCGATATCCTAGTACACAAATTACTATTTTTACAAAAAGATATAATTATTCTGCAAAGGTTTAGCAGTTTTGCAGCGGTATAATTGTACTGTAACAGCTTAGGCGTTTTGCAGCGGTATACTTGTATTTAAACAGTGAAGGCATTGTGTAACCTATGATCGCGGTATAGCACTCATGATGCGTTGTAACGATGTCAGTGTTCTTTAGATGTGTACCGATTTATGTAATAGATGACCTATGACGGTGGACGTGTCCTGTAACGATGTGGCTTTTATGTAGAGATGATTTTTGTAACGGTGAAAAGGCGAAGATAAATAACAGTAATCAATCTCGTAATTCCTATAGAAAATACAAATCAGAGAGATGGGCAAACACGGACCCCTGGTCTTGCCAGAGGTGGGATCAGGTGCCTAGGAGGAGTAAGCATCCCCTGTCGACCGGTCACACCCACCATGAGCCCTATATTCCGATCAGGTAAATGGAGCAATCCGTAGTCATAATCAGTGTGCCAAGAACGGCATAAAAATTGGTATGAGACACATCAGACAGCATTTGACTTAATGGTAAGTTGTACTGGCAAACTAGATTATTATAACGACCATAAAATTTGCGAAATGCTGATTTTAGTCGAGACTGCACAAATCCCTGTAACATCAACTTCTTTACCAGTAGCCGGCCTCGATTTAAAAAATGATCATATGCAGAACAAGCTCTTGCATATCGAATCAGTTGGGAGATATAAACACTATATGCAGATGGTGATGGAATATTGCTACATAAATAAGGAAAGTTGACGATGGAAAAATTGAAAGTTATGTTTTTAGTTTGCCGTCAGTAAACTATCTAAGTATGAAGCAGAGATGGAAGACTCTGTGATGTCTCTAATTTCAAGTTCACTGAGATATATCGAATGGACATATGAATGACAATGATCATTGCTAATAGACAAAATCTCGTCGATATATCTAAATGTCGAATTGAAGGCCACATCAAGAGATTTTTTCTTCTGGTGTAGAAAACGATGTAATTGTTCAGTGTCAGTGTAATTCTTCTCTAGCGATGCATGTTCTGTAATGCTGTTGGTGTCAATAGCGTGAGTGTTGCATCAGTGTTTTGTAACGCTGGAAATGTTCTGTAAAGCTGTAAATGTTTTGTAACGCCTTAAATGTTTTATAATGCTAGAAATCTTTTCTATAAAGATGCAGGTGTTCTGTTTATTTCGAGAAATATCAATATTGTTATCGATAAAACTATTACTAATGATATAAACAAACTAGAATTCTGTCTCACATATAGCGATGTTTACATTTTACTTATCTAAACGTTTCCAAATTGATCAGATGAATAATGTAGACATTGGGCCTTGTATATTCGACTTGTAGGGTATATTCAAGAGTGATTATATTTACTTATCTACCTCATCGTCTATTTCATCTTCCCGACTTCTTTTTCTGTTCCCTTTTTCTCTTTTCATCTGCTCCTCATTCTGCATTGAAACGAAAGACTTATAAACCACAGTAAGAATATAAATGGTATATGCTTAAAAATTATTTCTATTAGGCGTTTATGGAAAATTTTTCATTCATATGGAGTTGACACCAATGTAGCATGTATTGACAAAATTTAACTAAACCTACACATGTAGTTTTGAGTAGAATTATGTTCCTAGCGACCAGTGGCGGTAGTCTAAAGGTTAAGCTTCACAGCACCGTTAACGTGATCAATAACATATTTTAGTACAACAACGCAGAGAAAAATATGCCCAAATGTGTCCCACTGCATTTACTTAATGTCATTTTTAACTCCATTATCACTCCTTCAAGCAATATGTTCCAACGTGCGCATGTATTTCGATCATGTGACCCATAAATCACGCTTTGGATATATATACCCCATAAATCGGGTTTTGGATATGACCTTTACCGAGGTCACGGTAATATGATAGGAAGAAACACGAAGACTACATTGAGCGTGATACATAGTCGAAATGTGGAATTCATCACTCTATGTTGTTTTCACTTAATCAACCTCCAGCTGATGAGGATCCGAGTTGTTAGAATAGATCCTCAGCACCCCCTAGCTTGTCGTAAAAGGCGACAAAATGGGGCGGTCCTTCGGATGAGACTGCAAAACCGAGGCCCCGTGTCACAGCAGGTGTAGCACGTTAAAGATCCCTCCCTGCTCAAAGGCCATAAGCGCCGAGCATTTTGCAGCCCTTCGCCGGCAATGGTGACGTCTCCATAGGAGTGAAAGATTCTCGAGCGGGACGTTAAACAATATATAATCAATCAATCCAGCTGATGATACTGTTATAGGTAGGAATGTTTTTAATGGATCGTAAGATAGTACACTATGTACTGTACTGTATATTACGTGTAAAATTATCTACCTGATATTACGTATAAATTTATCTGACTGATACTACGTGTAAAATTGTCTGTCTGACATTACGTGTAAATTGATTGATTGATTGATTGATTATTTATTGCATTCCGCCACACTCAACAATTTTTCAGTTATCTGGTGGCGTCCAGTTTTTGTTGGTGGAGGAGAGAACCCAGATACAATGTACCTGGGAAGAGACCACCTTCCGCAAGTAAACTGGCAAACTTGCTCACATAACGCCGCGGCTGAGATTCGAACACGCGTCGACAGAGGTGAGAGGCTTTGTGATTTTGAGCCCGATGCTCTAACCACTCGGCCACGGAGGCCCCACGTGTAAATTAAAAACTCTCTAGTTAATTGCACATTACGCGTGTGAGAAATGATCTCGCGATTTTGTTTGTTTACTTGCATTAAATTTTCTTTATTTCAGTGATGAGAATAATCCTTACCTTGAGTATCTTAGATTCGCCTAATACCCTTGTATTGTTGTTTTGGTTCGTTGCTAAAAATAAAAATAAATGACATCTTAAATCATGACTTAATACTGTAACTCGGGATTTGAACCCGCGGTCTCTGAATGTTTGGGTAGGTGTTCTGCAAACTATGGTATCTAGTACTGACGATCAAACTCGTCTGACTGCCGAAAGCCCTCCCTCAGGATCGTTATTATTTACACTCAAAATCCGATCTTATGTGTTTCGCAAAGTGCTATGGAAGATATTCCCCAAATATCCGCATCTCTTAAATGAAGAACTTTGTGTGAGTAAATCCAGCTGAGTCCTTCAATTAACACGTTTGTTATATTACAAACCGTATACATTTCACTCTTTTATTTGATTTGTATGATAATTAAACAAGTTAAATATTGATCTAATTATATATATATATATATATATATATATATATATATATATATATATATATGATATACCTCCATATAACCTCATTCCACGACTTTTATAAATAGGCCACGAATAGAAAATTCAAAAAATAACACACTACCCCAAGATTGATCTAACAGGCGATAATGAGGTAAAACATCCATGGGTTATCAGAAGTGCTGCTAAAAACAAACCGTTTCATTAGGAAATAATCATTAAATATCTAAACGCCTGGATGTCTCCATTTACACTGTTTTCTTTGAAGGTTTCCATAACCAACCATTCTAGCAGTAATGGCGTGTATTTTAAGAAGGCAAGTGAATAAGTAACCAGCCTAACTTATTTTCGGTAGACTGAGACTGACACAATTTTCATGCCTTGTTTTATACCTGGGTACGCTTGTCGAGTTATTCTTTAATAAGATATTCAATGTCAAACATGGCTATATGTTTTTCATCTAAAGTTGAGTACCGTGCTGTAAATCGGTACTTTTATTTAAAATATAAAACAAGCAAGGAAATACACGGAGAATTAATCGACGTGTTAGGTGTGCAGAAGCTAACAGCCCGTTGGGTCCAGAAAGCCCTTAGCGATGAGCAAATGGCAACCAGAATATCAGTATACAACGCCTTGTTGAAGCGTATTAGCTCACAAGATGGTTTCCGTTTGCCTCTTGTGACTGTAGATCAGACTTGGGTTCATTATTACGAGTCAGAAAATAAGCTCAGAATCGTCATAGGGTAGATCCGGGGTCCCCAAGGACAAAGAAGTTCAAAATTCAACCATCTCCTGGCATGGCGATGGCCTCAGTATTTTGTTACGCAAAAGGCGTTATTATGTTGCACTTTTTACGCAAGAGAAGTACAATAACTGGAGTGTACCATGCAAGCTTGTTAGACCAGCTGGGAACCACCATCCGTGAAAAACGGTAGATCATCACACTAGAGGGCAATTACATTGAAAAAGAAGAGGTGAATCTCAACCTCAAATAAGTTAGGCTGGTTACTTATTGACTCGTCCTCGTAGTTTATAACCCTTCACACGGTGTATAAAACTGCTCTAAAAGTATGCAGCATATAGTGAAGTACTTTTACAGTTTGATTCAAGTGTGTTGCAGAAGAAATTCGGATCAACATGCTAAATAATGGAATGGTTTTTTAACGAATTCTTTGCATGTGTCATTTTCACTCCATGCATAGGTATGACGTCATCAGCTTACTTTCATATTCATCTCACAAAAATTACACGACTATAGTATATGATTCATTATGACATCAAATTTTATCTCAACAAAGATTTTTGTAATCTGCCTTAACTTACTCGATTTATCAATTCATTAAAAAGACAGTTACATGTATAGGCGATTAAGAATTATCCCAATAAACTTGAGTAATTCGCCAAAACTACGTGATAAGAGTCTTAATATATACCTAAAAAACAACTTCCAGTGAAGAATGAAGTACGAAATGCGAGTCCAAAAATCGTAAATTCAACATCAATGCATGTGCATACACACAAATGCCTTTCAGTAATTTTAATTGTAATTTTCATGGATTTTTAATATGTACATATTTAGTATGTACCCATGCTGCATGGCTAAACTTCCTGAGAAGCTTATCGAATGAAAACGTGTTCACACTTTCAAAGACATCAACCGCGGAAAACGTTTTCCTTGACAGGAATTTCCACCTGTCGGTTCTAAAAGCTGGACCAAACAATGAGGGATAAAAGGCAATGGGTCAGATCTTACCCCAGGGATTTTACCCCAGGCCACTCCAATCTCTAGTCAGATACTCTACTAACTGAATTATTTAACACCGGCGATCAAGTTCGGCTGACCGCAATGAAAGTTCATAATTGAAATAAATTTCATTTTAGAAAATATATGGGGGTATGAACTGAAACACTTTAAAATTAAACTCGACGTGACGTGTTGTAAGGAAGCACTGTCAGCAAAATTTATACAGTTATCAAAAAATAAAAGGATTGATATCTTTCAGGAGTTTAATTCCGGATCTTTAATGAACATAATCTATTTATTATAATAATAATAATAATAATAATAATCTTTTATATAGCGCCCTATTCGATCAAAATAATCGCTCTAAAGCGCTGTACATCATAAATCATAAGACAGGTTACATAAATACTAATTTTTAAAAGACAGGTTACATAGTACTAGAAGTAACTGTTTTTTGGGGGGGGTTTTTGTTTGGGTTTTTTTTTTTGTTTTTTTTTTTTTTTTTGTTTTTTTTTTATATAATCGACCTTCTGTATATTTGCTTAAGTGTAAGTGACATTTGTGAAAAATACATCCCCACAAAATTAGGTTTATGCTTGGCCATCCAAAGTTGACGATACCAACAGTGATCATTCCCGTAATTCATATAAGGAATACAAAAATAAGAGTTGTGTTAACTAGTTACTCGGAATACATCAGCGGTGGAATCGGGCACCGAGGGAGAGTAAACATCACCAGGGAATGATTGTGTTTATCATTTACCACTGTGCCATCTTTCATATAACGGACATATATATTATAATACTTTAGTGAGAACTTACATGTTGAGGTAGGGAGAGGATAGGGCCCGACTTTTACGTTTTTATTTGCCACAAACGAGGTATTTGTAATCTTAAGATTTCAGGATCCCAGTGTAATTCCCATAGTCACTCTACTTGTTCCACCGTAAAGATTGTATAAAAGGGACTCATCAAAATCTACAATATATCTATTGCAGCATCCCTATACATTTTGTTAGTAATATATATTCCTGTGATAATTTTCATTACTATATTGTTCAATCTAAATTTGTACATAGTAACTAAGCTATGTCGCCTATACGGATTATTGTCGTTTTATTTTTTATTTTATTTATTTATTTGGGGGGATATTTTTATTTTCATTTTAGACTGAGTACTTTCGTTTTGAAGAAACAAATGTAAGAATGAAAGCGAACTGTGCAAGGCAACCTGTGCTTGAGTTAAACAATTTATCATTATTCGCCCTACATATTTTTATCTTTCCGATTTATTTTTTTTTTTTTCGTTACGCTTAATTCTAATTTGTTATTATTATAGTGCTAATGATTAACATACAGTCTTTTATTTCGACTAATTTCCATCACGAAAAAGATCATTTTGATAACGATCATTCAACTATCAAGCTCTCTACAATCGGTAGAACGGTATTAGGGTGTTCAATTGTAATTATTCTTAATTTCAGTTGTTGGATATTATTTTAATTACTCTCCATCACAAAAATATATTTAAATAACGATCAGCCAGTTCTCGAGCTCTCGACAATCAGTAGAATTGTAATAGGGTTTTCAATTTTAATTATCTTTTAATTTCAGTTATTAGATACAGCCACAAAATATTATTTGTAAGTTTACCACATTACATATTCATGGTAAAATAAAAAGAATTATTAAAAGATATATTTTTAAAAAAAAAACACAATTAAAAACAGCAATATAAGACTAACGAGGCGTACCTTCGTTCTCTGAGAAACAGACATGAATGGACACCACAAGGACGGCTACAATCAGAGTCCTCCTCATGTTGTCGTCTTGTCTTTGTGGAGAGAGTGAACGTTCGTAACGACGAGGGGACGTTTTATAGAATCACGGCTGAATAAGTCAAATGAACCGATTAAAGGTACACCATTCTGTTACTATCTTTCTTTTCTAAATTTAAGACACCTGATTATGCATGTTCACATGTAGAAATAAAGGTCTCTACAAGCGCTGTATTTCTGCTGATCATTACGCTGAGGGTTTCGCCTTCTTTTATATATTCTTGTTTTCTTTAGTGTATTTTTCCAGAGCTAACTTTTATTTGTGGCATATATTATAGGGGTTTGCACAACCTCGTCTAGAGCCAGCATTTCGCACATGTTACGGTCGTTATAACAACCTAGTTTGCCAGTGCAACTTTCCATTTAGTTAAATACTGTCAGACGTGTTTCATACCAATGTTCTAGTATTGTTCTAGGTACACTGATTCTGACTACCGATTACTCCGTAACTGTCGGGATGTAGGGCTCACGGCGGGTGTGGCCGGTCGACAGGGGATGCTTACTCTTCTTAGGCACCTGTTCCCACCTCTGGTATGTCCAGGGGTCCCTGTTTGTCAATCTCTGATTTGTATTTTCTCTAGGAATTACGACATCGAATACAATTAGTTATCTTAACCAGAAATATTTCATTGTTGTTTATTTCTTCTTTTTTGTTGGTTTGTTTTCATATTATTATTATTATCATTGAACATTTATATAACTGTTCAATCTGATCAAGACAATTACCATTAACTACATGTAAAACAATAAAACAAGCTAAAAATAGATAAAGATATATAAAATAAAAAGGACAAAACTAATACTGATATTAAAATAGTAATGCTATAATATGTGATAATAATAGCAATAAGGTAATATGATATGGTATGAGGTAATATTATATTCACTTATAATTCACAACACAAATGTATGAACAGCGTCTAGATCGACATTACTTTCCAGGCAACATTTAAGACCTGGAGAAAACTCATAACAACTTCGCAGATCGAACATAAAAGTCTTGATATTTAAAAGGAATGTAAAAAAGAACACACAAACATAAATCTTCACAGAAAGAATTCACAATGCTAATCTTCACAGAAATAATTCACAATGCTAATCTTCACAGAAATAATTCACAATGCTAATCTTCACAGAAACAATGCTGATATTCATGTAAAGAATACACAATGAAAAAAGGTCATAGAATGATCACAGAAGCGTACTAACACAAATTGCTAATTTTTGTTCATGGAAAAACACTTAAACCTAAATCATCACGGAAATAACACAAAGAGAATTCCCTTGGGCACGTATTATGATCCTTTGTTAGCTGACATATTTTTATATTCTTATGAAGCAGAATTCATTCAAAAGCTTCTATATGAGAGGAAAAATATCTTGCTGTGGCCTTCAATTTGACACTTAGATATACCGACGATATTTTGCCTATTAACAATGATAATTTTCATTTATATGTCCATTCTATATATCTCAGTGAACTTGAAATTAGAGGCATCACAGAGTCTTCCACTACTGCTTCGTACTTAGATATTTTACTGAAAATAGATGCTGGCGGAGAACCAAATACATAATTTTACGACAAACCGGATGATTTCAATTTTTCCATCGTCAACTTTCCTTATTTATGTGGCAATATTCCATTACCACCTGCATATGGTGTTTATATCTCCCAACTGATTCGATACGCAAGAGCTTGTTCTGCATATGATCATTTTTTAAATTAAGGCGGGCTAATGACAAAGAAGTTGATATTACAGGAGTTTGTACAGTCACATCTAAAGTCAACATATCGCAACTTTTATGGTCGTTATAACTATTTAGTTTGCCAGTACAAATCACCATTAAGTAAAATGCTGTCTTATATGTTTCATACTGACACACTGATTCTGACTACGGATTGCTCCATTTACCTGATCGGAATATAGGGCTCACAGCGGGTGTGACCGGTCGACAGGGGATGTTTACTCCTCCTAGGCACCTGATCCCACCTCTGGTATGACCAGGGATCCGTGTTTGCCCTACCCCTGATTTGTATTTTCTCTAGGAATTACGAGATTAAATACTGTATGTTATACTGGCCTTTTCACAGAGCTAAAAAATAATATACAATACTACATATGATCAATAACGTATAGAAGTATGATACTCCTTCTAAGCACCTGATCTAACCTTTGATATATCCAGGGATCTGTGTTTGTCTTACTTTTTATAGGAAATATTAGACCAGTCACAGTTTGTTATCTTAACCTGTTCATGCAGAAAGAACGCATAATTCTAGATCTTTTCATAGTTTCTTATCTGATCTTTCCGATTGATGTATACATGCGTATTTAAAGGCAATGTTACTTTTCCAGGTTTCATTAAGGACGAATAGGGAGTTTGGATTATAGTCTTACATACAGATACAACCAGGGTAAATGCCTGTATATGCTTGATTAGTTATGTATAACGCATTTATTTCTTAAGTAATGAAATAAATTCATTAGCTAGGTTTAATCATGTTTTGTTGACAAATGACAGATTTATTACAAATGTGATAACGTCATGTTTTCTGTCGTTATCTTCCAATATTTAGGTAGCAATGTTACATTACCACCTGCATGCCAATGTTTCTCAAATGATTCGATAAGCAAGATCCTGTTCTGCATATGATCAGTTTTAAAGCGAGGTAGGTTACTGGCAAATAATTTGGTGTCACTGGAGTTTCAACAGTTTCGTTTTAAAATAAACATTTCCGACATCCTATGGTCGATGTAACAATCTAATTTGGTAATACACCTTATCATTGGATCAAATGATGTCTGATGTGTTTTATATCAATTGTTACGCCGTTCTTCACACACTGACTTTGGGCTATGGATTGCTCCTCCAAAGCACCTGATCCCACTTCTGTTATGTCCAGGGATTTGTGTTTGCCATTAAATATTCTTTATAGGAATTGCGACATGGAGTATGTTCAACTTTTATAGGTTTAAAAACCACGTATTACCACGTACTATTGAAGTCTTAATTAGTGTCTTTCTCTCATGTAATTAGTGATTGCGAAATGTGTCAATTGGCAAAAATTGTAAATGCTGTTATTTTAAAATTTCTCCAAATTTACGACATGAGCATTTACATATACTAGTTTCATTGCTTTTAAATGGCCATGAATTTCAAGTTGTATTCAGAAATTTAGTACTTTCGAGATCAAATATGTTGTAACCCTTTATTTTAAATACGTAAGTCATTCAAAATATGAATGACGTTTGTGTAAAAGAAGACAACATGCATGTTCAAGGGTAGTACTGACAGGATAAACTTAGTCCTTTCAGTATAAAGCGGAACTTTTGTTCTCAATGCCTGGGTTAATTGGACAATTTAAAAAATATATAAAATAAAATGGGAACAAAATCGACGATTCCCATAAAGCCATCGTATGGGTGAATATATAGTTGATATTTAATCTCTTTAATCTCTTATTAATTCAGTGAGGGTCATTTTCAAAACCTGCCACTCATATCTACGATAAGAACTGTCAAAAAAACTAAAAATGGTATTGCAAATCCGTGAATGCCATTTTGCCATTTATAATGTTTATTAAAAGCATTTGTTTTTGATCAATAAAAAAATATTGAAAGCTGTCCTTACAAGAAAACGATTTTTCATCAAGGTGGATAGGTTTCGAGGTTTATTAAATACAGGTGGTAGTTCGTAAATGTGATGTGTTATAGAAACAGGCACTACTGAGGCGTCAATCTGATGTCTTACGTAATAACATATACAGACTTAATTAATTTATCCATTGTGTGTAGTTCTGGGTCCGAGTCAGAATATGTCACTCATACTAGAGATCACTAGGCGTATGTGTTTCTCAATGAGTGCCACAGTTACTGACTTCTGGACACTGCAGTGTGTAT
The DNA here is from genome assembly GCA_024699665.1 of Ostrea denselamellosa. NCBI lineage: Eukaryota > Metazoa > Mollusca > Bivalvia > Ostreida > Ostreidae > Ostrea > Ostrea denselamellosa. The sequence goes on along the minus strand of JAMZEH010000075.1, from coordinate 3,270,113 downwards.
ACGTACTTCTCCCCCACAGAGCCGTTAAAATGATGAGGTTTTAACAAGATTTGACTATATTCTGTTTTCAATGTTTCCATAGACCTGTCATAATCTGTCATAATATATCTCATTCTAGATCTTGGTGGGACTAGAGACATATCCTTGAGGCCTACATTTGACCTAAGACAGTAGAATTAGTTTCAGGTTGTTTAAAATTGCAAATCAAAATGTAGTGTATGAGATCAGCTGATATATTGCCTAGAGCAAGGACACTGTGTGTAGACTAACAGCCGAGGACACTCAAGAACATGATCTATATCTAAACGACACATGCTACAAAAAACTCCTTCATCGAAAAAAAAATATAAAGGTATTCAACTATAAAATTAATATAATCTACGGCAGGGTTGTAATTTTCAATTCCAAAACAATGAATGTATACAGAGCTAAATAGGGAGGGGTAATATCTTTTGAGCATCGTAGAAAATTCACAAGCCCCGTACTTTTTTACTTCACAATTGTACGTACTGCAACAAGATATGTATATATATATATATATATATATATATATATATATATATATATATTATATATATATATATATATATATATATATATATATATATATATAATGGGTTCGTTTCAAATGTTCTGAAAAGAAGTAACAATACTTGTATGTACCTTAGATGCCCGATATTAACATCGCATACATAAAATCATAAACGTCATTCATCGGATTTGGAAAGAATATGACTACAGAAACATTTCGATCATTGAATTATCAGAACGTTTCTTTCATCTAATAATTGTTTGAATGCATTTCATTATGAAATTGGGATATTCGGTGGATTCTGTGTTCTGATTTCCGTGGTTGTAATTCGTTAGGATGATAAGGTTGTCTGTATAACGACTGGGTGATTCATGCCGTACTTGTATGTTATATTGGAGGATCTTCATATAGGAGGTAGAATAAACAGCATCAATATTAAATAAAAAACATGTATTGATAATTGTGAAAACGAGACTTGAATAGCGTTAATGAAAAGTTTGAGACTTTACTCCATGTCTTAAATCGTCGCCCATTGTTTAGAGTATAGCGCTCAAAATCACAAGGACTTCCACCTCTAGTCGGCGCTGGTTCGATTCTCGCTCGCGCTGATATATGTGAGAAAGTTTGCCAGTTCGGAAGGTCGGTGGTCTCTTCCCGGGTACATTGTATCAGGGTTCTCTCCTCCATCAATAAAAACTCCCCCACTAATAAAACCTGGACGCCACTAGATGACTGAAAAATTGTTGAGAGTGGCGAAAAACAACAAACAATAACAACCACAGCGAAACAATCTATAGAATGAGTATTTCATTTACCTCCTCAAGATATAGGATTCAAGGTGTGTGACGCCGGTCAACATAGGGGTGTTTTCATCTCCTAGGCATCTGTGTCCTCCTCTAGTATGTCCTTGGATCTGTGTTTGCACTTCTCTTAATTCTTTACAGTATTTATGAGAATGATCATTGTTTGCTACCTGCTACCTGCACTCGTTCATCTTCATTGACGCAATGCATTTCGAGTAAAAGCGCACATGTTGGACAAACATGTACAGAGAGGCTGAAATGATCTTTGTAGTACAGAGTGTCGTCATTTGCAACGCAAGTCGCCATTATCATTCCCTTTATAAGTGATGCATGTTTCATATTTTATGTTAATAATATATAGGCTTCAATATTATCTGTAAATAATGCATTTTTTAATATTCTCTATAAATAATATTTTATTGTTCATAAGACTAATGCGATGGTTCAGAGTTTGGTATCTCTAATTGTTCTTGCTATCTGTGTTTTACTTTGGGCGAAGAAAAATGTGTAAATGCTTTGGAGGTGTCAAGAAAGGTATTTTTTCGGTTGGAAAATATATGAAAGTGTGAACCAATTATACTGATCTGTTGAAGTGTGCACTTTTGCATTTTTATTTTAAAGAATATTGAAAAGACACAAAACACATTTAATCAATACGTTGGTTCAAGTCAATTCGAAATGCTGACACATAATCCAAAAAATGGGAACCAAACTATTCCTTACAAGAACATGAAATGGGAAATCCTGATAAACATTCACTGGTTTTTGCGATTTTTTTCCCTGCAGAGTGAGATCTTTCTCACTGTGTCGTAATTCATGGTGTTTAAACACAACGGGCTTTTTATCATTTCTCTGGATCAAAATGGAAGCCTCCATTTAAACTCTCAACAAGGCTGTCAATCACTTAAGTACCCTTAACAGCGATCCATTGATTAGGACGCACAATCAGAAAGCATGCTGACATTGATGAACATAATATATAATAATGTTCAATAATCTTTAAAGATTTTCAACTCAAAATATTCCCTTTATATTCACAATACTAAATCTATCCTCTCAACGTAATTACATCAATTTTAATAATGTTATGTAAATCCTTAATTTTAATATTTTGATCTCAACGAGACATAATTATGCATGGACTGCAAAATTAAAATTACAGATGAATGACGAGTAACCAGGGTGGTCTTTCATGTGGATATAGATAATTATTTTGTTATTTGTTAGATTTCTTTTCCTCTTGTGGGAAGACGTCACCTTACACTATTAAGTGTGTTGCCAATTTTTAAGGTTGTATGTATATCGTGGAAGATGTTGTCTATGGAAACGAGTATTTTACACTCTCACTAAGCCAACGATTCAAACACACACAACATCTCGCTCATTTTCCGCTCTCACTAAGCCAACGATTCAAACACAGACAACATCTCGCTCATTTTACTCTCTCACTAAGCCAACGATTCAAACACAGACAACATCTCGCTCATTTTCCGCTCTCACTAAGCCAACGATTCAAACACAGACAACATCTCGCTCATTTTACTCTCTCACTACGCCAACCCTTCAAATACAGACAACATCTCGCTCATTTTACACTCTCACTACGCCAACCCTTCAAACACAGACAAAATCTCGCTCATGTTACACTCTCACTAAACCAAATATTCAAACAATGACAAAATCTCGCTCATTTTACGCTCTCACTAAACCAACCATTCAAACAAAGACAACATCTCGCTCATTTTCCGCTCTCACTAAGCCAACCCTTCAAACACAGACAACATCTCGCGCTCATTTTACACTCTCACTAAGCCAACCCTTCAAACACAGACAACATCTCGCGCTCATTTTCCGCTCTCACTAAGCTAACCCTTCAAACACAGACAACATCTCGCGCTCATTTTCCGCTCTCACTAAGCTAACCCTTCAAACACAGACAACATCTCGCGCTCATTTTACACTCTCACTAAGCCAACCCTTCAAACACACACAACATCTCGCGCTCATTTTACACTCTCATTAAGCTAACCCTTCAAACACAGACAACATCTCGCGCTCATTTTACACTCTCACTAAGCCAACCCTTCAAACACACACAACATCTCGCGCTCATTTTCCGCTCTCACTAAGCCAACCACTCAAACACAGACAACATCTCGCGCTCATTTTCCGCTCTCACTAAGCCAACCATTCAAACACAGACAACATCTCGCTCTCATTTTACACTCTCACTAAGCCAACCCTTCAAACAATGACAACATCTCGCTCTCATTTTACACTCTCACTAAGCCAACCCTTCAAACACAGACAACATCTCTCGCTCATTTTACACTCTCACTAAGCCAACCCTTCAAACACAGACAACATCTCGCGCTCATTTTACACTCTCACTAAGCCAACCCTTCAAACACAGAGAACATCTCGCGCTCATTTTACACTCTCACTAAGCCAACCCTTCAAACACAGACAACATCTCGCGCTCATTTTCCGCTCTCACTAAGCTAGCCATTCAAACGCTAATTTCATCTTGTTATGTATGACACCTTTCATCTTATGAACTCTGTCCAGGGTCAGGGCGGATCTGTGAGATAAACAAACGGAGAAATTGATATGGTGGGGTGGATCTGTAAAACAAACACAGACAGAAGAAAATATATCTACGTGATCTTTGAGATAAGCACACAGAAGTTAGCAAATTGTGGTAGTTCTGTGACAGAAACAAATAGAAATCGATACCATTGGGGCGAATTTGTTAAATAAACACTGAGAAAAGATTATTTACTGACTGACTTTAAAAATACAACACTTGACAATTTTATATATTATAATTATTTTCATATATCTAATCATCAACAAATTCATAGTGGTATATTATAAATCATGTTATCTGAACACTATTTTTTTAATTTTGAACATCGTTTTATTCACAAAGAGGCTACATTTGAAATAAATGACAATGGGGTGCACCAAAATTGTGGTTTTGTTCACTAGTACAAGGTATTACCTTCATTAGCAGTGATGACGGCGCGAAGGCGACGTGACATTGATTGACAAACATTTCGAATGGTCCTCTGAGGAATATTTTGTCATTCCGTCAACAAGGCTCTCCCTAATTCTTGCGGATTCTGAGGCTGAGGCTGGCGGCTGCGCACCTGTCTCCCCAGCTCGTACCACAAATGCTAGATTGGATTCCAGTCTGGGGACATAGGGGGCCAATCAAAGACGCCAATGGAGTTCGTTTGAAAAAACGTTTTGTATCAATCTTGCCTTACAAGCACAAGCATTTAACCCATTTCCTTGTCTGTGCTGCTGCAGTACTGATGCTAAAACAGGCTGCAGAATTTCGTTCACAAACCTTCTAGCAGTGAGGGTTCCATTTAAAGCGATCAGTGGTGACCGAAAATTGTGGTTAATCGCACCCCAGACCATGACGCCTCCCCTCCAAACCTGTCGCGCTCAAGGATACAACTGCCTGCAAAACGTTAATGCAAACGACGTAAACTTGACATCTGCCGTCTGCGTTGCTAACGTTAAATCGCACCCGTCTGAGAACAAAACATGTGACCAATTTTGAAGTTGAGTCAGATGCTGTCTTGCCCATTGCAAGCTGTACCGTCGGTGGTGCGGTTTAAGCTGTAGTCCCTTATAAGGTCTTCTGCAGCGGATCTCATGCGGCTTCAAAATTCTGGAAACGGTCCTAGGATGAATAGTCCTTCCATGACGTCCAATGATTTCTCTCGCCGTAAACCTATTGCGCAGATGACGTTGCCGTATGAACGCTTGTTGGCGTGGCGTTGTCACAAACGGTTGACCAGGTCTTGGGCGATCATTTAGGAATCCTTTCTGATGGAATCGTGACAACAACTGGCTAACTGTACAAGGATGGACATTAAAACGCCTTGCAACCTCATGCAGACTAAGGCCTGCTTGCAGCATACCAAGTGCCTGATTGTGCATTTCATTGCTTAAGCGCGGCATAGTCTTGGTTTTGAATTTTTTCTGTTAGTGTTGTCTATGCATTTACCAACAAAGTTGCTTTTTCGCGGAAAACTTTTCTATTACATTTCCACGTGTTTGAAAAAAAGCCCTGAAAAATTCGTGCGATGCTACCCACAACGCGCAAACAATGAACATAGGTAAATCGAGAGATGGTTTTTAAAAATCAATACGATGTATGGTGGGTAAATTTTGATGTAAAAGTTTTATATGTAATGTTTTCAATGAATAAATTAAAAAAGCGTATATTGAGTTTTTAGTAAGTCTTTCAGTATGTATGGGGGTGGTTCTGTGAAATCAACATCGAAATTGATATATTGGGGCGGATCTGTGAAAAAAACACACAGTGAAGTTGATATATTGGGCGGATCTGCGAAATAAACACACAGTGAAGTTGATATTTTCGGGCAGATCTGTAAGATAAACATTCAGAAAATTGTATACATTGGAGCGAATCTGTGAAATAAACGCGTAAACAATTTCAACCCACCTGCTGCCGGTGCAAAAATATACCGAAAAGCAAGCATAAAAATTCCACCCGGCTACAATCAATTACATTTGTCTGTATATCTGCGGTCAATCCACGTGGGAACGTGCTCCCAGGAAACTAAATTAGATTACACAGTCAGAGTAATTTATTTGGCAGATTCTGAGATTTTTAGCTTGGCATTGATTCCACATTTACCAAAGGCACTTATACTCTAACTGCCCTTTCAAATGATGAAATTCTTCAAAATCATGATTCATATTTAAATACATTCCAGTCAATGAAACGGATGAATATGAATCACAAAAAAAACTTTACAAAGACAATGTTGTTACAAGCTTTGTCAGCTGGAACCAAACTATATCTCACACTAACCTGTCTACATGAATCACCTCAACGTCATAAGCAGTTGTGTTAAAATGAATATATCGACGACGCTAACCATTTTCATTCAAATCTCGATTTTATAAATATATTTCTATTGCTGCTAAATTGACGATACTCACTGTGGTTTGTACAGTGAGTTCTGATGTTTACTGATAAGTGCTAAGGGAAGTAATCAAAATATTGAGAAGTACTCACAATACTGAGAAGTACTTAAAATTACTATGCACAATACTGAGAAGTACTGACAACACTGAAAATTACTATGAATATTGATAACCTCGCAGGAGATTGACCGGAGGCTAAATAAACATGATAATGATGTGTGTGTATGTGTGTGCGTGTGTCTTTGTGTGTGTCTGTGTGTGTGTCTGTGTGTGTTTCTATGTGTGTGTCTGTATGTGTATGTTTATATGTGTATATGTGTGTGTGTCTGTGTGTGTGTGTCTGTGTGTGTGTCTGTGTGTCTGTGTTTGTGTGTATGTGTGTATCTGTGTGTGTATCTGTGTGTGTATCTGTGTGTGCATCTGTGTGTGTGTCTGTGTGTGTGTCTGCGTATGTGTCTGTGTGTGTGTCTGTGTGTGTGTGTGTGTTTGTGTGTATGTGTGTGTCTGTGTGTGTGTCTGTGTGTGTGTATGTTTTAAACTTTTTTATCGAAACAGTTTCTGATGAAATGCATAATGTGACCTGAGTCAATATCGCGTATAATGTGCTGATGACCTGAGTCAATATCGCGTATAATGTGCTGATGACCTGAGTCAATATCGCGTGTAATGTGCTGATGACCTGAGTCAATATCGCGTGTAATGTGCTGATGACCTGAGTCAATATCGCGTGTAATGTGCTGATGACCTGAGTCAATATAGCGTATAATGTGCTGATGACCTGAGTCAATATCGCGTGTAATGTGCTGATGACCTGAGTCAATATCGCGTGTAATGTGCTGATGACCTGAGTCAATATCGCGTGTAATGTGTTGATGACCTGAGTCAATATCGCGTGTAATGTGCTGATGACCTGAGTCAATATCGCGTGTAATGTGCTGATGACCTGAGTCAATATCGCGTGTAATGTGCTGATGACCTGAGTCAATATCGCGTGTAATGTGCTGATGACCTGAGTCAATATCGCGTATAATGTGCTGATGACCTGATTTTGAATAGTTTCATTTTAATCTATTTTCTTGATCTTGTCCCTACAAATATTCTTAATTCACGTTTTGAAAAAAATAAAAATAATTAATACAGACAATTATTGATTTCAAAGTAATTTTGTATTCAAAAAAATGATAATACATATAGAGATATACCGGAAGCAACCAATATGTTTGGATTGATAACACGTGTTAATAAAGGCAAATAAAATACTAATCAGTACAGCTTTTTTAATATTTTTGTGATTATGAATCAATTGCATTTGACGGAGATTTTACATATTCATATAGTGATTGCAGACACGCAATGGTGGAAGAGGACACACCTCCGGTTATTTTTTACAATGATCATTCTGTTATTTTCATTTGCAAATAAAAACAGCTAACTTCTATTTTTTATAGTAGTGGGGAATGCGAAAAATGTATATGCAAGCTTGAAAGTTATGATTCATACCCTCCCCACACACACACACAGACAACCACGTGGGGATCCGGGCTGTTAGAATAGATCCTCAGTACCCCTTAAGAGGTGACTAAATGGGGCGGTCCTTCGGGGTGAGATCACAAAAACCGAGGCCCCATGTCACAGCAGTTGTGACACGATAAAGATCCCTCCCTGCTCAAAGGCCATAAGCGCCGAGCATGAACCTAAATTTTGCAGCCCTTTACCGGCAATGGTGACGTCTCCATATGAGTGAAAAATTCACGAGCGTTAAACAATATATAATTAATCAATCAATCACACACACACACACACACACACACACACACACACACACATAATTTTCAAGATCGGACAAAATCACATTTTTTATTGCCAGAATTTTAGACAAGTCTAATTTAAATACATATACACAATACGTGCCTCATTTGATATTCTCTGAAGATGTTGTCTCCATTTAGTCATATTTAGTTATTAGGTATCTTTTTTCATCAAAGATTATTTATCTGGTCTAGATTACATACTAGTCTGTGTATAACTTGTATATTCCATGTGAATTTAAAGGTATTTCACCACACTGAAATTAGCTGAGGTGCGCTACTCCGGGTATTTAAAATCAACACAAGCGTTCGCACTTGTTGCAGAAGGTGTCAAGTATATCGGGTCAGCCTGATAACAGAACAGGTTTTTTTCTGAAATAAGATTGTTTTCAATAACAGTTACGTAAGCTGGGCCCCGTTTATCCTGAAACATCTACAGCCATATGTATTGTGCACATTTTCAAACTTACCTGAAATAAGGTGTACAATTACAAAAAACAGGACTGAATTTTCTCCATAAAATAGAGCTATTGTCTAAGTATTAAACATGTGATATGAGAAGTAAATTTTATGTCTGCCTAAGGCCTGGCTATCCTGTTACTCTAATTTTAATTTTTAATTTTAATTTCTATTTTAATTTTAATTTTCCAGTGAGGTGTAACTACACTGTCCTATAGTCCTATTTTATAGCTCTATTTTAAGCGAGATTTTAATATATCGTTGTCATTAGCGTCACTTAATTCCGTATTAAATCTATATTTTGAAATGTTGTATGCAATTTGCAACAATTAATCAGTTAACACGCGTCATGCGTTAGCGGGACCGAAGTCTGATTGGCTGCACCTTTACTATACGTATTCTTTGAAGCACATGATCAATTTCTAACATCGAGTTGTAGTTGTGGGTGAAAATAACGGATAATGTTCGTTGTCAAAACATACCTTTCCCCTCCATTTTGCGTAACTGCATTTGCGCATAAGTGTATGTTTGTGGATCGCACCACCCCTCCTGTAATCCATAATATGGCATTTATGAAAAAACAACTTCGTTGTAGTATTTGTTTAAATCATTGAACTAAAACTTATCTTATGTTGATTTTTTTTTTGTGTGTAATTAACTTTAAACACCACAGAGGTCCTCTCCGCCAGTATATGTGATTTCTAGTAAACATATTTAATATAAAACATAAACGGTACCAATTTTGATGCACCAGGTGCGCATTTCGACAAATAATGTCTCTTCAGTGATGCTGAAGTCAAAAATGTTGGAAATCCGAAATAAGAGCACACTTGAAAGAGCTGAAGGAACCAAAAATACCAAACTGTGGAACCAAATCCAACAAAGGATCAGAGCTATGCATGAGGGAGATAATCCTTAATTTTAAGTTGAATTCCTTAATATTATCACAGCCAATCTGCACAGAACACTTATACGATCGCACAGGAAGATGTTTTAGAATTGCTTTAACTGCCTGTTCTGAATTGTTAAGGAAAGAGGCAAATGCGGTTGTGTAGATTTTTGCTATTGTCTAAGTGTCGGTCATGTAATTTTGTTACCTCATTCTTACGTCATTCAATATTACACGTAACATCAGCAGACAACTGTTTCACATTCGTCTGAACAAGAAACCTATGGTACTTAAGTCAGTGATTTTATGCCTACAATATTCATCATTTTCTTCGGATTTGCCAGTAACTTTCAGACGGAAAATTACAACTGCGTCCAAGAGCCCCTTCTACTTACTTCCTGTAAATTTCCGGCCAAATTTTTCACTCTTTTGATTCGTATTAAAAAAGCATTTATTTTAATGTTAAGAAGATAAAGAAAAAGGTGAAAATAGCGTACAGCAATAAATCTCATACAGCCTATATGGAATACAAATTATTGAGTTGGACAAACACGTACTCCTGGATATGCCAAAAATAAAGCTATTTTTTTAACCATCTGTTATGAACAACAATGATAGATAGTATAAGGACAACTTACAAAAACATCAGGTAACCAGGAGGAATAAGCATTCCCAGTCAACAGGTCACAGCGCCGTGAATGTTATCTTGAAAGCAGTTAAACAGAATAATTTGTAATTAAAATCATTGTTCAAAGAACAATCTAGCAATTGGTACTGAGTACGGCAGGTAGCATTTGACCCTCCAAGAGGTTGTACTGGCAAACTAGATCGTTATAACACTCGTAAAAGTTTAAAATATTTCAAATTAGCTGACCTTAATTAGATATATTATGGCAAATGACAAAAGGAAATATATGGTTCTTGTTCAAATACGATTAATTCATAATAGAGAGGTTTATTCATGTGTGTGTGTGTGTGTGTGTGTGTGTGTGTGTGTGTGTGTGTGTGTGTGTGTGTGTGTGTGTCAAACGGGGACACATATCTTTAGACAACTTACAGCCGGGCACATCCTTCCAACCGGGGATATCCCAAAACATTTCTTTGTTGTTTTATCTTTAGTCATTCAAAACAATATAATAATGTTTTTATACCAAAAAACTTCTCGACATCTCAATGAGACGAACAATAACACCCATTATAAAGGTCTAGATAGAAAAATAATATTTTAAACTAAAAACCAATTTCATTAAGTCCACAGTCACATTTTCAGGGGGAGAAATCTATATTATACATCTGACTATATAGTGTTCCTCATCTCCAACAAGACAAAGAAATTGTTATATATAGTAATAAATCAATATTTCAGACTCGATTTAGTGAGTTTTATTTATCCGCCTAGGAAATGAATAGCTTTTATTCATGAATTTTTTATTCATTGAGTTTTACTCATGTGCTTTATGCCATTTTTCTTTGTCTCGACAAGACAAAGAATAAGCTGCAATTGGATTTGATCTGGGATGGAAAATAAAAAATTATTTCTACCAAAAAACAAAAAATAGATAAATAAATAGATAAATAAATAAATAAATAAATAAATAAAAAGCAACCAAACTCACAGTCTGGACAATGACATTTTTCACTGGGTAATAATAATAAATATTTCTTGGCTCTGATTTTCCTATGTTTATTGCCATGTGTTTTTATACCACAGTTTTTCTCTTAACGAGACAAACATCAGCTAGAACAATAAAATCTTTTACACCTGAAAAACAAATTTATTGACTCGCTTTAAAATGACCGGGGATATCCCCGGTTGGAAGGATGTGCCCGGCTGAAAGTTGTGTAAAGATATGTGTCCCCGTTTGACACCACACACACACACACACACACACACACACACACACACACACACACACACATGAATAAACCTCTCTATTATGAATTAATCGTCTAACATTACATTTTTAGGGGAGAAATCTTTATTATACATGCTACAAGGAATCTTATCTGTTTTCCTTGTCTCCACAAGACAAAGAAATTGTTATAAGCATTTTTTAAATATATAATTAATAACACTTTCAGAGTTGATTTAGTTACTTTTCATTTACCTGCCTAAGAAATGAACAGCTTTTACGTCATGAAATTTTCATGGATTGAGCTATGTTAATGTGCTTGATACCATTTTCTTTGTCGCAATAAAACAAAGGAAATGGTGCATTTTGAATTTTTTTCCACGATGAAAAATAAATATTCCATTTCCCCAAAAGCTGTCACTATGTGGATTCTGACATTTTTTCACCGAGAAATAATAAAAAGAAACGCTTTTTGGCTCTTTTACTTATTGTAAGGTATAATTGCTTTTATACCCAAATTTGTCTCTCAAAGAAACAAATAAGATGACACCATGAACAAACCTCTAGGTAAAACAATAAAATTTTAGACCTGAAAAACAAATTTCTTGACTCGTCTTTCAAATGACTAAGTTCAAAATCACATTTTCAGGGAAGAAATCTTTATTAGACCTGTTACAAGAAATCTTATTATTTATTTTTCCTTGTCTAGACAAAACAAGAAAATTGCTATAACATCTTTTAAATGTGTAATGAGGAAAAATTTCAGAGTTTATTTAGTTAAATTATATTGACCTGCCTAACTAAAAGCATGCACAAATTCTAAGATGCAGATACAGGCACATAACATTGAGGGGAGAGGGTTACCGTATTATCAACAAACATTATCCGTTATTTTGATACAAAAATAAGGATATATTGAGTGCCTCCCTCCCCATTTTTTTAATAGTTGTGAACGAAAAGAATGTCATTTAAGCGATTGGTGTTAGAAATAAAACATGAGCTTTAACAGCATATTAAATAATTTTCAATTTCCTTGTGAATTATTTTTTGTGCAGGGTTGATTAAAATATTTATGCTTAGACGTTTACAAGGATCACCATTTTCATTTTTAAAGCAGTTTTATGTCTCCAGGTTTGGACACGATGATTCACTAAAATGTGTGACTATTAATGAATTAGTATGTCCCCGTTTGGAAAGTAAAATGTGTGTGACTGAAGACTAGAACAATCGATATATTCTACTAAAATTGATGATAAGAAACCGTTTGGAAATGCATTTTTGGACTCTGCTGTAGCATAGAATACATTTATATTGACCAACATTTTCATTTTTAAAGCAATTATTATTGTGTCCCCGTTTGGACAAAATTATTTACTAAAAATGTGTGAATATTAATGACTGTAAATCATGTCTCCGTTTGCATTGTAAACAGTGCTTGACTTAAAATTAAGAAAATCAATATATTCAACTAAAATTGGTGATACAAAATCGTTCCAAAAGGCAGTTTCGAAGTCTGCTGTAGCATAGAATAAAACGAAGAAAGAAGTTACATCATCTCCAACACCCGTCCTTGTTTGACATGTTACACATGTGTGTGTGCGTGTGTAACTGTGTGTGTGACGTAGTAAACATATATATATATATATATATATATATGTGTGTGTGTGTGTGTGTGTGTGTGTGTGTGTGTGTGTGTGTGTGTGTGTGTGTGTGTGTGTGTGTGTGTGTTGACATCTACTGATCATTGAGTAGATATATATATATATATATATATATATATAGAGAGAGAGAGAGAGAGAGAGAGAGAGAGAGAGAGAGAGAGAGAGAGAGAGAATTATATATCATTATATATATTATACATGCAGTTATAACTGAGTGACCGGTACATGAAATGTGTAGATGTGTGTAGATAATTATATGTAAAATGAGTGACAGGTAAATGAAATCTACTGTTCTATGTGTAGATATATGTAGATACTGAATTATAGATTATTATACATAGTATACATGCAGTTACAACCCTTTGACTAATGATGAAATTGACAGCATTCAAACAGTATTATCTTAAATAACACCTTTATAACAAGTATTGTAGAATTATGATAGACTAAGGGAGATAACTGTAATATCTGTATTCATCTGTCTATCATACGTGTAGATAATTTTATGTAGACTTATTGACCAGTACATGAAATCTACTGCCCTAGTGTCGATGTGTGTAGATAACTATATATATTACTCATTCATTAAAGCCTAAATTGACCGTATTCAATATTATCTAAAATAAAATAAATTCTGTATTAAAATTCTTATAGACTAAGGGGGTAATTGTAATTTCTACCTTACAGTCTCAACACAATACAAGAAAAATAAATACTTCTCTGAATTTACTGAAGGTAAATGAAAATTCCCACTGATTGCTACACCTCAGCAAAGCACAATACGGTTCAGCCTCCACCAGCAGGGTAGATCAAGCTGTGTGGTCTTGTCTTGTCCCGAAAGTATGGTCTTCTCTTGGAAAACACACACATACACACACACATACATACATACACATACATACACACATATACACACACATACACACATACATACACACACACACACACACACACACACACACATATATATATATATATATATATATATATATATATATATATATATATATATATATCTACACACACATACACACACATATATACACACACATATATATACACACATACATACACACACATATACACACACACATACATACACACATATACACACACATACACATACATACATTCACATACATACACACACATATACATACACACATATATACATATACACACACATACACATACATAGATACACATATACATACACACAGACAAACATACACACACACACAAACACATACACACACAGATCATTATCATGTTTATTTGGCGCTCAGTCCATTTTCGCATCTTCTGCAGATTATCAATAGTCACAAAAATTGTCAGCACTTGAGTATTGAGAGCACTTCCCTTGGAATTTATCAGTAAATATCAAAATCCACAAAAAAACCACGGTAAATATCAAAATCCAAAAACAAACCACAGTAAATATCAAAATCCACAATACAAAGCACAGTAAATATCAAAATCCACAATACAAACCACAGTAAATATCAAAATACACAATACAAACCACAGTAAATATCCAAATCCAAAAACAAACCACAGCAAATATCAAACTCCACAATACAAACCACAGTAAATATCAAAATCCACAAACAAACCACAGTCAATATCAAAATCCACAATACAAAGCACAGTAAATATCAAAATCCACAATACAAACCACAGTAAATATCAAAATACACAATACAAACCACAGTCAATATCAAAATCCACAAACAAATCACAGTAAATATCAAAATCCACAATACAAACCACAGTAAATATCAAAATCCACAAACAAACCACAGTTAATATCAAAATCCACAATACAAATCACAGTAAATATCAAAATCAACAATACAAACCTCAGTAAATATTAAAATCCACAAACAAACCACAGTAAATATTAAAATCCACAAAGAAACCACGGTAAATATCAAAATCCACAATACAAACCACATTAAATATCATAATCCACAAACAAACCACAGCAAATATTAAAATCCACAATGAAAACCACAGTAAATATCAAAATCCACAAGACAAACCATAGAAAATATCAAATTCCACAAACAAACCACAGTAAAAATCAAAATCCACAAACAAACCACAGTAAATATTAAAATCCACAAACATACCACGGTAAATATTAAAATCCACAAACATACCACGGTAAATATCAAAATACACAATACAAACCACAATAAATATCATAATCCACAAGCAAACCACAGCAAATGTCAAAATCCACAATGAAAACCACAGTAAAAATCAAAATCCACAAACAAACCACAGTCAATATCAAAATCCACAAACAAATCACAGTAAATATCAAAATCCACAATACAAATCACAGTAAATATCAAAATCCACAAACAAACCACAGTAAATATCAAAATCCATAATACAAACCACAGTAAATATCAAAATCCACAAACAAACCACAGTAAATATCAAAATCCACAAACACACCACAGTCAATATCAAAATCCACCATACAAATCACAGTAAATATCAAAATCCACAAACAAACCACAGTAAATATCAAAATCCACAAACAAATCACAGTAAATATCAAAATCCACAAACAAACCACAGCAAATATCAAAATCCACAAACAAATCACAGTAAATATCAAAATCCACAATACAAAGCACAGTAAATATCAAAATCCACAAACACACCACAGTAGATATCAAAATCCACCATACAAATCACAGTAAATATCAAAATCCACAATACAAACCACAGTAAATATCAAAATCCACAAACAAACCACAGTCAATATCAAAATCCACAAACAAATCACAGTAAATATCAAAATCCACAAACAAATCACAGTAAATATCAAAATCCACAATACAAATCACAGTAAATATCAAAATCCACAATACAAAGCACAGTAAATATCAAAATCAACAATACAAACCACAGTAAATATCAAAATCCACAAACAAACCACAGTAAATATCAAAATCCACAATACAAAGCACAGTAAATATCAAAATCCACAAACAAACCACAGTAAATATCAAAATCCACAAACAAACCACAGTAAATATCAAAATCGACAATACAGTTCAGTGTTTTTTTCTTTGTAATATTGTTTCGCGTTTTCACTAGCTTTAATAGATCTGTGTTGAACAGACTTATTCCCCACCTGTGACCACTTTAAATATGCCTTTGAGTTCTTTAAAGATTTGAACCTATATCTTTTCACTTCCAAACGCAGGTCCCGTGTCACGGTAGGCGTTGGCACGTTAAAGAACCGTCACTGCTACGGCCCTGAGCGCTAAGCATAGGTCTAAAGTGGTACTTCACCTACAGCTGGTGACGTCTCAATATGAGTGAAAAATTATCGACGGGACGTAAAACAAACATACAATCAATCAATCTTTTCACTTCAGTTTGATGTTTGCCACCTCAGAATCCTACATCAAAATAAGATAGACCTAGA
Organism: Ostrea denselamellosa; assembly: GCA_024699665.1. Classification (NCBI taxonomy): domain Eukaryota; kingdom Metazoa; phylum Mollusca; class Bivalvia; order Ostreida; family Ostreidae; genus Ostrea; species Ostrea denselamellosa. Next base: position 3,253,683 of record JAMZEH010000075.1, on the reverse strand, counting down.
TTTCATTTTTCAAAACGTAAGTGAATTAATTATCTTTTCTTTATCATAAACCTTAATTGCAGTACACACTTCAGAGCCTAGAAATTATATTGCACATTGACATTTAAATAATGGTAAGAAAGAATTGAAATTCTGAAACAGCATATAATTTCTTTGAAGACCAGAAAAGAAACCTATATGATACTGAGAAGGTATTACAAAACATTTAGATCGGTGAGATGTAGGATCAGATACTAGACAGGGAAACTAGTGTATCGAGTTCTTGTCTGAAGTCTAGAAAACGTATTTACTATGCAGTGGGTTATGGGCTTGTTACCTCAAATCACTACGCGAGAGCTATAAGTGTAACACGTTTGAATGTCTATCAATCAAAGGGTTCTTGAGATATGTGTACTGATTCACAGACTTCCACTGAATTAAGATTAGATCCTTTGAACCGCTCACGTACATCGCTACACACGGATCTAACAAGGACAAATTTCACTTAAATTTGTATAAGCAAGACATGCATCAATTAACATGACCTAATATCTCATCGTGCGAACAAAATCCAAATTAAAGTACATGTACTGTTGTATATTCATGGATGCAAATTTTGATGACTTCTAGAATCAGGAACAGAGCTGGAAATCAGTGAAGGGGAACTGAAGTCTGAGGATAGCAGCGAGGAATCTGACCCTATTGACGAGGATGATTCTAAATCAAACTGGGGGACAAGTGAAGATAACGGTGTAGAGGAAAGCAACGATAAGAATTTAGAGGAGTAAATTTACCAAAGATGTTTCCGATGTGATATTAAATGATAGTGATGGTAATAAAACTGTAATGCAGCTGTGAACATTTTGAAGTAATATACGTTACCTGAGTATGACCTGTGGCGTTATTTTGTTTTTTATCATTAATTCAAGAAGCAGAGATCAGTCCTCATCAGCATGATTGTCACGTGTCAATACGACTCACGTGGACAATTAGTTAAAATCTTACTGATAATGAGCATTTATAATTAACGTTAGGAATTGTTTGACAACAAAATAAACTGCTTTTAAAAGTAGAGACCCTAACTATTGTCTTTGTAGATGTATCTTTAAAAAATAAATTACGATTTGTCAAGAGCCGGAGGCATGATTACCGCTACAATTAATTTTGTGTATATAGAATTATTTGAAAGAACACAAGAATTCTTTGTATCTCAAATAACTGAACGTAACTTAAAAAGATAAATAAAATATTGTTTATATAAAATAATGAGACCAAATTTCATTTCATGCGCAACACAGTTTCTCTTTGTGCAAATAAACGTTGTTACGTTTGGACGAATTGATGAAAGTAAGACAAATATACAGATATATGCATGCAAAAGGTGAAGATAACATACAAGGATCAATTTTATCATTCACAAATTGTAACATGAAATATCTTATATAAAAATTGGAACAAAGGAAACGATATTTGAATATTCACTTTAAAAAGCATCGGTGCTGTGATTCATGTCAATGAGAAGGGAGTGATCTCTATCGTGCCGCACCTACTGTGACACGTGACCTCTGTTTTACAGTCGAATCCAAAGGACTACCCCCATTTCGTAGCCTCTTACGACAAGAAATGAATATTAAGATCCTTTTCTAACCCGGATCTATCTGTAGGGGGGGGGGGGGGGGGGGGGCCTCCGTGGCCGAGTGATTAGAGCACTGCACTCAAAATCACAAGGTCTCTCACCTCTAGTCGGTGCGGGTTCGATTCTCGCTAGCGCCGATATATGTGAGAAAGTTTGCCAGTTTACTTTCGGAAGTCCGATCACTTATGTCCTCCTAAGGGAAGTATGTAATAGTTAAAAGTACAAACACTCTATTCCGCAAATGTTCAGCCACTTGGACTTTATCAAGCGGAAAAAACGACAAATTTTGCAAGCTAGGTACAATCCATGTTAATTCATCATAATAACGTTTTGCTTCAGAAGCAATGCATGGAGTGGTAGCTATGTATAGGTTTTGTATGTAATCTGTTCTAGACACGTCCAACACGCCGCTTGTTTTACTGCAGTCCTCTAGGATGATTCCTAAAGAACGTAATATCTGCTGTGAGAGTTCTCCCCCTTTGTCTTGATTGCTTATTTTGCTAATAGGGGCGAACTTTGCATTATTTGAAATTTCTACAATACTAAATTAGAGACCTCCGTGGCCGAGTGGTTACAACATTGCGCTCCAAATCACAAGGTCTCTTACCTCTAGTCGGCGCGGGTTTGATGCAGTTTACAGTTTACGTTTGGTCTCTTCCCGGGTTCTCTGCTCCACCAACAAAAAACTGGACACCACCACATAACTGAAGAGTTTTGTAGAGTGTGGCGGAAAGCTACAAATCAATAATAACTGACTCTACCAAACTTGACTCCATGGCTGGGCCAAACTTGACTCCATGGCTGGGCCAAACTTGACTCCATGGCTGGGCCAAACTTGACTCCATGTCTGGGCCAAACTTGACTCCATGGCTGGGCCAAACTTGACTCCATGGCTGGACCAAACTTGGTATATATAATGTATATGTGTCAAAGATTTAGATACCATCTTCTTTAATGATATAGCTACAAAATTGAAACTAAAGAAATATTGAGAAGGAGTAGGTAGTCCCTCACCAAAATTATAAATTTCATGATCCTAGGGGGTTAGGGTTTGGTTCCAGCTGAACTGAATGCATTTGATTGAACAGCTAAACTGAATGCATTTGATTGAACAGCAGCTGAACTGAATTCATTTGATTGAACTACTGAACTGAATTCATTGCTACAGAAAGCTTTTGTTCGTCCAATACAAGTATGTAAGTATTAAATATCTTCAGTTACCCGTACACAGTGTCGAATAAGTATATGTACAATATGGATCAACTTCAGTATTCTTAGTTGCATACATGTATATACATAATCTTGAATATAATCAATATTTCTATATCATATGCGATAAAAATATACGTTAATTTGAAGTTTATCGTTAGACTGTTCACACAGTTATATTTTAAAATTTTTAATCATAATATATTTCTAAACATAATTAAGGAATGTTTTTTATTAAATGTGATCTGACGATGGGGTTCACTGTTGCGTGAAGGTCACGTTCCAAAAGTCCCACTTCGTCGTCAGATTTGCGAGTTAGTCATCCCTGAAAACGATAACGAGGAACAGAAAAAACGCCGCCAATTAAGGATCCGACACGGCGGTCCTTTGTGTTTCTGTACAATTAAGTATTGAGAGTTTCCCAGATGGTGTGGACAAATCTGGTCAGAAATCGGACCCTATATGTCTGTATACAGAAAATCCACCTTACATTACTTAGATGGAATATCTATATCACGAAATAATCAATCTCGCACACGTAGCACGCAGGCGTTGTCTCCCATTTTGGACGGAATTCACAAGTAAATTGGCATTTATAAAGTTTCATTTTGAAGTAAAGATATATCGATATGTATACCTGAAATATTTTTCTGCTGAATATTCTGTTTCAAAGCCACTGCACATTATTAGTTGACATTTGTAAAAGAGCTGATAATTCATCATTTCGGCACAGGTCATTTCTGGATCTTTATTCTAGATTCAAATTCCATATTTTAAACATATTATTTCCGGGTATTGGGGGGGGGGGGGGGGTTTAAATCAAGTAATACATACACTAAGGTGAGGTGTGCACACTGTCAGACACTCAACATTTCTCTACATACCAGTACTTGTAATTTTGCGTAAAATAAACAAACATACTGTTAAAAATTTCCATTCTTCATTTAATGCATTCTTGTCTCCTCTGAATAGAACATGTGTCTAGGAAAATCTAGATCATACGATCTTTCCACCTCAAACAGTAGACTAAAAGAAGCATTTTCCCATGCAAACTTTGTCGTTTTTGGTTAGCTTGAGGAGAGCTTCTGTAAACGGTTGACAGCATCGTATCATTAATATTCCTTTTTTGTCAAACGGAGCTTCATCAAATAGACATTTTTTTCCGTTTTATTTATTTTATTTTCATTTGACCGTTACAGCCTCGTTCATAAGATATGGAGTTCTTTTATAACATGTATCTGTGCAACCGCCGTCTGAACTTTTTCACTCACAAGGCTTAATCCACCATAACGATGACTTTAACAAACATGTATAGCAACAAAGTCTGAAAGGATTCCGTGTCGCATTTTTTAATTAACTAAAACATTAAGGTGGTGTGTGCACACTGCCAGCTTGTATGATAGAAAGGGACCGCTACTGCCCCACCTAAAAAAAGAGAGAGAGAAAAAAAAAACAAGGGTGTTCTACTTGGAATTAGTACATGGATTGGAAATTCATAAGCATTGCTAAGTCTCTAGTATTCAGAGAAAAACATCTAGTTTATCTTATATTGTGATATCACCCATTTCAACTAAATATCTTAATTCTATGTTCTTTCTGTACGTGACGGCAAAACAATGATGAAAAATATATAGTCTATTGTTGATTTTAGAACTTAGTGTACCATTAACAATATAGGGCTATGTTACGGGACCCCATCGTTGTACAGTATCGGCCCCACAGTGAAGAAATGAACACTCAGATTTATCGCAAATCATTGTTTTTTGGGTTTTTTTTCACATTTGCTAGGCTATATATAGCGAATGCTGGGTCGATTCCTTTGAAATTCATAAGCATTGCTAAGTCTCTAGTGTTCAGAGAAAAACATCTAGTTTATCTTATATTGTGATATCACCCATTTCAACTAAATATCTTAATTCTATGTTCTTTCTGTACGTGACGGCAAAACAATGATGAAAAATATATAGTCTATTGTTGATTTTAGAACTTAGTGTACCATTAACAATATAGGGCTATGTTACGGGACCCCATCGTTGTACAGTATCGGCCCCACAGTGAAGAAATGAACACTCAGATTTATCGCAAATCATTGTTTTTTGGGTTTTTTTTTCACATTTGCTAGGCTATATATAGCGAATGCTGGGTCGATTCCTTTGAAATTCATAAGCATTGCTAAGTCTCTAGTGTTCAGAGAAAAACATCTAGTTTATCTTATATTGTGATATCACCCATTTCAACTAAATATCTTAATTCTATGTTCTTTCTGTACGTGACGGCAAAACAATGATGAAAAATATTTAAATACGTTGAATGCATGACGATAAACAAAATCCCCCTAATGTAGTTTCCGCTTACTGAGGGTCCGTAGAAGTCCATATCAAAGAAATAGCAGGTTCCTTTGCCGCGGACTTTAAATTCCACGGACAGTCTCTTTCAACAAAAAGTGCCCTTTAAAACTTATGTTGTGTTGTCTATTGTCTTGTCATTTTGCTTGTATGTTTATTGTTAGTGATGTCGGTCAAAAGCTCCCTGGAGCTTGTGTTGTACTGTTTACATATACATACCGACTTTAAATAAATCTTATCCTATCCTATGCCTAAACTCCATGGCTATTTAATCGTCGGTTTTGCTGTGAATTACGAGATCCTAAAAATACTCGTAGAGTGGTGGATTTTTAAATCCATACCTTTAGCATGTCAGTTCATCGATCATTCACCAAAAACATGGATTTAACTATAGATGTATTCTCTGGCATGTTTATTTCGAGGTAGGATTTTAATTATCCATTGATAATAAGATAAAACGAAACAGATGTTAATTTATATATATTTTTATAAATATTTGCAGGGGATTTTCATTTAACATGGGATACCAGGGTGATCCTAAAAATAGATTAGGAATCTCCAATATTGATAGTCAGCCATTCACAGAGATGGATTTAAACACAGTGGTTGTCTATCTAGTATGTCTAATTCAAGGTAGGTTTTTGATCATCCATTCATAAGTAATTGAAAATGAAAAGAAAGTCGAATAAAACATATTTCTATAAATACTTTTGGTGGTTTTTAATTACGAAATCCCTTTAGTACCAAATAAATATAAAAGAATTAAAAGCATAAATTAATAACAGACAGTGTGATAACGTTAAATAAATAACAGACAGTGTGATAACGTTAAATAAATAACAGACAGTGTGATAACGTTAAATGAAAGATAAGTCATGGACTAATATGAAGGTATATTTGGCAATAGGCTTTTGAGATATTCAGGAGCTATAATGTGGTAATTGTTGTACATAATTGATCTTAATGTGATCTTAATCTGTTAATAAGCGCTCCCACTCAGTTTCTAAATGTTGGGAATCTCGTGATTATAAAGCGGTACGATCTGCCGCTAATCAGCACCTAATTGTAGTTTTTCAAGTTTCTGAAAATCTTGATTTGAACTCCCAAACCATACTTCAGAGGCATATTCCAAATGAGGTCTTATGAAAGCAGTGTATAAAAACGATAAAGTTTTAGAACTGACCTTAAAACTTTTAAATAGTTTTGAAGAAATTCCAGTTTGTAGTAAGCGTTGGTTAGTTGCTCATCAATGTATGACCATCTAAGACTTGATAATGTGACTCTTAAGTGTTTGTATGTTGACTCAAAAACTAAGTAACAATTCTGAAACTCTAAACATGATAAATAAGCATTTTATCTCTGCTAAAATAAAAACAAAATAACCTTAGCTTTAGTTTTTGAAGGATTAAATTAATTATTTTCGTCTTATCAAATCTCGTGGTGTCTTTTGGATTTCAGTCAAATTATATTATGAGACAGTCACAGAATTACAGCATTTCCAGGTGTCCACTAAATACCCACAAATCGTCTTTTGTCCCAGTAGCAATAGATGAGTGAAATTCTATATCTTTGCCAATAAGATAATCTGTCACTTTACGTTCGTTTAAAATGTAAAACATACAAGTATTAATTTTAAAAGCTGTTTACAAATGTCCTTCGTATTTTTCTCACGAAGAACGCCACTGGAGCGTAGTACGCATTAGACTAACATCTAAAACAAAAATTTATTTACATGTAATATCATTGATAGTCTTTTGTGCTCCTGGGGTAAAACAGAAGATGCCTACCATTTCTTTTTCACTTGTGTAAAATATTCCAGTCATAGAATAGAGTTATTTAATTCCATCTTTAGAATGGAAAATTTCCACAAAGTAGATACTGCTACACTACTGTGGAGAGACAAATCCATTACTATTAGAGTATTACAAGAAATGAAAATTTATTTTCTATTGTACAATTATTTTTCTGGTGGTTTTTGTTTATTTCCTTTTGACCTTCAATATTTTGAATATTATATATTCAATTCCACTACAAAAGGACATTCATGACAAAGAGAGAGTGGAACAAATACTTTCGTGGCTTTTGATTAAGGATGACGCCAGGGTGGCGGATCAAGGGTTTTACGAAATGTGGTCTGGAGTCTTTTCTAGATATTTATTTACCTTTTGTTAAGGTTGGTTGGTTGATTATTGTTTAACTTTCCTCTCGAGAAACTTTCAATCATAGGAAGACCCCACCCCACCATTGTCGGTGAAAGGCTGTAAAATTTGGGCCTATGCTCGGCGCTTGAGAAGGGAGGGATCTTTAACGTGCCACATCTGCTGTGACACGGGGCCTCGGTTTTTGCGGTCTCATCCGAAGGGCCGCTCCATTTAGTCGCCATTTACGACAAGCAGGGGTGAATGAAGATCTACTCTAACAATTCGGATCCCCACGGGGCGGAATTGTAAAAGACAGATCAATCATTTTCTAGGCAAACTGTGATATGTGTCTCTGAGTTTTCACTGCAAGCCCTAAACATGTTCATCTCCCCCTTCATCATATATTACATTTTAATTAAATTGTGGAAAAATCATTATTCTATTTTTTGTTCTCTCTGGAAGGAACATTTGCAACCATCTTGAATTCCCAGGAAATAGAGAACGGAACGTGTCACTTGGAAGCATTAAAAACAGACATTTTGTTGGACTGTGAAGTCACAGGTGTACAAATTAACATTGTCACAAAACACGACGATAATACGTTGGTTCAGTGTTCCAGATCTAATGGCACACTCTTGTGTGTCAGGAAAGACGCTGTGTACAACAAAACCAGTAACATTATAACATTCCGCACGAAATACAACCACTCTAAACACGCGGGAAATAACATGTGGATAAATTCTACATGCTCTAATGGAACTGTCATTAAAGAATCCGTCCTGCTAAGGCCATGCAGTAAGTAGTGACGTAATGACTTTTTTTCAGAATAAACACATATAATCGTTAGCAACATACTGTGTCTATCTTTAGATGACGTAATTATAAAACGGCTTTGAATAAATGTAATGTATGGTTCGTCTGTAGACAAGATATCATCCTTCTTCCATGTTATACGATTTATTACTACAGTATGGTTATACTGACATAGTGATATAGTATTATAGTAATTATCAAACTGACATAGTCATACGGTAATTATAAAGCTGGCATAGTCATACAGGACTTAAGATCTAGAAATATATCATATTGTTTTAGTCTCAGGCTTCATAACGCATGGTGAACACAATACCAGTCACGTGACCATATCGTGTGAGCACACGTCCTTTAACGTCTCGAACACTGGAATACACATTGATGACAAAGACACCTTGGCAACATGTTGGCGAATTAAAACATCACAGCACTGTACTTCTGGAGCGACGGGTAAGCATTGTACGCGGCTATAACAAGGGAAATTAAAGACTGAATGTTCCAGTGAGCATGCGCACACGCATGTCAATTTTACTACTTCCTCCATAAAGAATGCACATGTATTCAATTTCCATGGTGCAGCCCTTTGAATATTATAAAAAAAAATACACAACAAGCTCAGTCAAACATGTTATAAGTAACTCTTTGTACAGAACTCTCGTAGGGATGTTCTTTGTGAATAATTGACCATGTTACGTCAATGAAAACATTCATCATTTTTCTAGCCCTGGCCAATGGTGTTAAGTTCACAACACAATATTATCCAGGAATGACACTATCTTGTTCTATGGACGGACAGATTACTCCCATCACACTACAGGCAAAGACTAACGGAGGTAATGCGGACGTTCTTGATATATCAAGTTATACCGGAATGATTTATTTAGAAAATCAGGAAGGAAGTACGTCATCTGAGACATTCCCGGAAATACGGAACTTGCTAGACTCCCGGATAGATTTTCTTTGTTATATTAATCATTATTTTGGAACATATTTAAATGAAAATGAAGCCATATTGAGACATCTCATTTTTTTTTTTAAAAACCTTAATTTTGATAGATGTTTCTTATTTTCAGCGGGATCCCATTCTTCACGGGACTCTAACGGCGGTGACGTGCGGAGGGCGTGGTCTGTCTTGTTGACCTTTGCCTTCTCTGTTCTCGTCTACATCCTTAGAAATTTAATCATATGAGAACAGCTGGATATATCTAGGGTATCCTCTGGAGCTATCCAAGCTCTGTAACGTTCACCAGCGCGCCATGGATTGATTAATCGCTTCGGTCACGGAGGCCCCTTCACGCCATGGAAGGTTGTCGCTCACATGGAAAGGAAGAGGAACTTTGACTTGGTATCCCAGACTCATTCAAGCCCGTCAGAAATATCAAATTCTGTGTTACTGCAAGGTGTGTCAATCTTTCTGTAAAGATTTTAGAATTCCTCATATGCCGGGGTTTTTTTCTATTTATAGTATGAAATGTTTTCTGTTCAATGTTTCGTGTGCTGGCTTATTATTGAAGCTTTACATAATTTCTTTTTACTATAAAATTTTCCTTTTTTTTCAATGTTTTATATATTCACTGTGTACCTGAATGTCACAAATTCTTTAGAATAAAAACCGAAACAAAAGCTTGGCTGCGTGTTATTTAACGTCCCGCTCGAGAGTTTTTCACTCATATGTTGACGTCACCATTGTTAGTGAAGGGTTGCAAAATTTAGGCTTATGATCGGCTCTTACGACCTTCCAGCAGGGAGGGATCTTTATCGTGCCACACCTGCTGCGACACAGGGCTTAATTTTTTACGGTCTCATTCGAAGGACGGCCCCATTTAGTCGCCTCTTACGATAAACAAGGGGTATTGAGGATCTATTTTAACCCGGATACCCAGAAACCAAAACAAAATGAAGTACATAGATTTTTAGTCTGCAAAGTGACTTCTCCTTTAAACCATTATTTACCTAACCATGTTTATAGGTGTACAGGTGTGATCGCAGTTAAAATGGTGAACACTGAAAAAAATGTGAAATTTAATTCACTCGCCAGTATATATCTTACAAATATTAAAAAAGGATAAGTATCCAAAAAAGGATTCGAACTTAGATACTCAACGCTTCAGCTGCTGAACCAAAATCAGAGACACTGAGCTACTCAAGACTCGTGCATTACTACAGTATAGAAGTTTAAGGTAGTATTTGGAAAAGTGCATTTTCCACTTGAAAAAAACTCAGAAGAGGACACGGTTAGTTTATTACTTCTAAGTCGTCTCTCCATATTTTAAAATGAAATAATATATTCTTTACCCAAAACCAAGTTGTGGAGAAAAGACCCAAAAACAACTAAATAATTTTTTTTTTTAATTATGAAAAATGTGTAAATTATGACGTTTTTGCGTCACTATCGTCGTGTTGCTATATTCGGTATAAGTTATATTCGGACATATATTCTGGTAAAACCAGGCGTCTTTAAGGAGACATTTACCCTGAAGAAACCAAATCACGACATTGATTCCAAAGTTGTTGACAAATCATCAATGCTATTTTTCAGTGTCTCTGTGTGCACAGATCCCGTCGAATCCACGTTTAAGGAGCTTACTTTTTTATCCGCCACTGAATAAGTATGTGTTTTAAAAAAATATTTGAAAACCGAACTGGACAAAAGCCAAGATCAGAATTGTCCGTCCTATATCTCGTAGTAATACAGAAGGGAATGAACACAGCTAGTGTGTTGATGTTTTGTTATCAAAAACGGTCTAAAAACGTCACATCAATGTTTGAATCAGAAATTTAAAACCTATAGGCAAATGATGTACAAACCACAGAATGCAAACTGAGAGTAGAATTTCGACATGCATTTAAATTTTCTACATATTTTGATTCTATATTTAGATTCTAAATTACGTCACGGGATAACGTCATGTGCGTCTCGCATTTTCAACTAAGAATTTTCTCTGTAGAAGTCAGTGGCGGATTTAGAGGGGCGGAGGGCCCGCCCCCCATTTTCCACTACAAATTTACAAAATAATGCCAGTAAAACTCCATATTTAGCACCAAAAATAGTTGAATATT